>OOFG01013472.1:5293-19615 GCA_900323295.1 Molva molva
CCCCCCCGTAGCAGATGGGTTCGTGGGTGCCAGGTGAGAGAGACACCCCGAGCTCCACGTCTGACCCGCCGGGCTGCGGAGGGAGCAGCTGCCTGCGCACTGGGACACGGACCTGGTGTGCCTCCCCATGACAAACAGCCATTACATTTAAATTAACACTGTTTTGTATGCTCAAATACAGTGACGAGAGGTCAGGGGGGCTGAATGCATTAGCGGGCGCCGCTGTTTAATTCAGTGAAACATGGCGACGGCTGCTGGTTGGCGGCAGGCTGCCGCTGAGTGCAGCCATGTGGTGCAGCACACGCCGATCCGTCTGTACGGCGGCCGCGACGCATCCGACGGGCTGCGTATCCACGACGCTTCGCAGGTTCAAAGAACAGCCACAACACAACCGTTAACACCACAACACAAATACAACAGCCACAACACAACCGTTAACACCACAACACAAATACAACAGCCACAACACAACCGTTAACACCACAACACAAATACAACAGCCACAACACAACCGTTAACACCACAACACAAATACAACAGCCACAACACAACCGTTAACACCACAACACAAATACAACAGCCACAACACAACCGTTAACGCCACAACACAACTGCAACAGCCACAACACAACTGCAACAGCCATAACACAACCGTAAACGCCACAACACAACCGTTAACGCCACAACACAACTGCAACAGCCACAACACAAATACAACAGCCACACCACAACCGTAAACGCCACAACACAACCGTTAACGCCACAACACAACTGCAACAGCCACAACACAACTGCACCTTACATTCACTTCTGCCAAGCTTATCGGCATCATACAAGAATTTGATGTTCTTGCCACACAAACTGCCGAATGCCGTTTCAGAATCCAGGTTGAATCCACAACCTGCACAGGACAAAAGTCCTACATTGTAATCTGTAATAAAACTTCTCAAACAGGCAATGTGTAGGCAAAGCGAGTTATATCCATATTCTAAACTGAATGAGTATATAATAATAGTCTGCTGGCCATAATTGTCGGTGAGTTTCATTGTCAACATCCGTTTACGCTCACTTCCGTTATGTTCCATCTTTTAAATTTGCATTGTGGCTTTTGCGGTAGGGTTGTGACTTTTTCAGTCGTGGCTTTTGCAATTGTGATGACTTTTGGAGTTTGTGTTTTTCGAATTTGCAAGGCGTTCTGGAAACGCAGTTCGTTCAACAAGTCTTGGCCACCGTTGTTCTGGTATCATATCGGTCATAAATAATTTTTTTTAACATAATATATATTCGTTATAATATATACCGATTAGCTACGGAGGCCTGTACTGGCCTGTGAGGTGCCAGCAGGTACTTCCAAAATTATGTCATCGTCTGCGACTCTATAGAGAGAGAGAGAGAGAGAGAGAGAGAGAGAGAGAGATAGGATTATGCTCAGGGCTGTAAGTGTTGCTGCCAAATCACAACAAAACAGGAGGGAACAGTTGATTTGTTTTGGACAACAAAAGTAAAACCTGTTCCAGTTCTTTAAAGAGTTTTTGGAGGACAAACACATTCAAAATAAATGGTGGCCTGGTGCCTAGTGGACCTGGTTCACTCTGAGGCCTTTGAAGGACCACAGAAGTCCTGGAAGGGAAAGTGAGGTACATGTCAACGAGCAGCAGGTATATGGGTTTAGCATCTTGCCTGCCTACAGGCAAACAATGGGGTTCCAACCCAGAACCTTTGGGCTGTTTAGTCAGCTGGAACTGTCCTGGTTTTCTAAAGTTGTGTTTTTTCCTTAAATTGCTGAAATATTTGCATTATCAAGTTGGGATATAATTTTTCCCTATAACGTGATGTCACTATCCTAGAGATCCTTGACTTTCTTTTTGTAAAGGATAATGTGTTTAAAGGATAATATTTGGGTAATGTAGGATATGAGCAGGTATATACTTTGATAAGCAATCTGCCGTTTTGGCACTGCACCAATACCACTTTCACCACTGATCCTTTTTTTTATAGTTTAATCTTAGACCAGTAGTTTGAGGTCAATTAGCAAGTATAGACGTGCAACCCGTTGTCCCCTATAGAGCCTACGATGAACAAGAATTACCAGGAAATGTCCTAACAGACTGCTACTGCCTTGCCTGATGGAGGAGGGGAATAGGGCAGTGTAGCACTAGAGACTGCTGGAGCAGAACCCTGTTGGGGTTTTTGTCCCCATCTCCTCTCATTTGGCAATGAACTGTATCCGATTTTGGTCCACTGCAGATAACCAAGTACCACCACTAGCCTATTTTAGTATCAGATCAAGCAGTATCCGTATCAGCACAGCATACCAAATGTAACTTTGCCATGGGGGAGTGAGAGAGTGAGCGTTATAGAGAGAAAAAGACATAGATAGCGTAAACAAATAAAAAACGCCCAGCTTCCCCATAATTATCATTCGGAAAAAGATAAGATCCACATACTAGTTACGAGACATTGAAAACACAACTAGTAAGTGGGAGTACCGCTGGCACAACAAAGCAAACACAGAACTGGAAAGGACAGCTCTGTCAAGGTGAGGCCACGTCATCGAGTGCATTGCAATAAATATAAAATAATAAAAAAGATTAGCTCCAAGCTTGCTAGATTGGAGTGGACAGAGGTAACCCCAACGTACCACGGATCACCCGTCAATCTGCCACGCGGCCGCTCAAGCAGACAGGGATCACAGGCCTCCATCGAGTCTGGAGGAAAATAACGACCGCGATCCACACTGTAATTCCTATTAACCAAGTGGGCTTTTTACAGCGAGGCGTGTTGCATCATGACTTTGATTATGATTAACTGGGAAGAATTATATTTATGGCTAAATCGACAAAACTATATTACCCCCCCGGATTTTAAGTACAAATAGACAGCCAAGCTGTTTCGCACAGTTCACCTTTTCCCAATTCACTAAGAGAAAAGGTAGACAGTTAAAGGGAATGTTTATAAGAAAAACACTAGCAACCCCCTGGAGAAATCTAAGACGGATGTAGGTCTTGTGGCCCATAGGAGAGGAAGATGTATGGATGTACACTACAGACATAGCCTTTAAATGGTTTCTGTAAGAAACCATCGGGCTGACAGTTGACCTGCAGAGGCAAGGTTCGCAAACAGCTTCGCTTTGGACCCTAACCTTATTATGTATGTTTAATTATGATAGGTGTATCTTATCTTTATTGCTCAAATGAACATTGTTCGAAACTGCCATCCTTTTGAACCTGAGGAGAACTGTTACCTCTGTTACATACTACTGTTAACAATAACCAAATATCAACATTACAAGACAATCAATAGCCTTTTTCTTAATTCAGAAATAATACCAATCGAATTGTGTCGATGTTTTCAACATTTGTAAGGCAATAACATCCGATGAACATAATATTATCACTAATATAGTTGTAGTAAAATGCACCACGCTACTCCAGAAGTTGGAGTTCCTGTGCAGCCTCACTCGATTCGATTTGCATGACTCCAGCAACGCATCAAAACACGACAGCTGAGCGATTCGATGGCAGTTCAGAAGAAGAATTGCGCTTACATTCTCCAGAGACCGGAGACTCAGTTGGCGACTCTCTGGAGTCTGCATGTCCACTGCATGTTTTCCACAGGCAACATGTGAAGAATGGTTTGTGAGTGACGGCAATGGACAGAAATCTGATTCAGGATGTCTTCCAGGCTTTATGTCCATTGGGTTTTAGTGAGCAACTCTTAACAGGCAAGTGAAGAATGAATTGATGGATATGTGGGTGGATGGATGGATGGATGGATGGATGGATGGATAGATAGATTGAAAGGTAGGTGGGTGGGGGATGGATGGATTTAAGCATGCCTGGCTTAGTTGGTCTGGGTACATACGTCCCCATGCCTGAGCCAATTAAAACGATTCTGTATTAAAAGAGAAAATGTTGTATTCATGGCGAGCATGCTTGCTCTTTGTGTCGCTGTATCCTTGTTTCTAGGACAACTTCGGTGCCATACTTTCTCTTTAAGGACTGAATGAGACAAGCCCAGACCAGAATAATAAGGGCTCCCATGGTTCCACTGTTAGCTCATTACCAGCGGGTTCAGATTTGTTGTACTGAACTGAGAGTGTAATAAAATCAGAGCCAAATGTACAGACCAACTTCTTTTAAAACCTTTGATACAATTCCACATTACACGGATGAGGAAGGTCAATTGTCTAACAAAGTTAAATTATTCCAAAAACATAAAGCCCTCACAAGCAATGTTACCTCAAAAATCATACATGTATATTTGTATGGTTTCACATAGAATAACTTAACCACTGCAACCAGGGTGCTATGTAGCTACTGTACTACCTGATAATTATGTAGCCTAATTCACAGGTAAACAAATTAGCATGATGGAACTGCTTTACAAATGACATTAAACACAATCCTAGTGGTGCTATTTTTGGTTGTCTGGTACTAGTAGGGTTAATATGGTCGTAGTTTTCTAATGCTAACATCCAAAAATAGAATGGATTGGAAATAGAAAAGAATACAACAGACTGCAATGGGATATAATGTGCCTTTTTTTTCGTCCTTAACATCATGCAAAGTCGCACTGACGTGACAAGACGTGAGTGGAAAACATAGGAATGGAGTTAACCACGACCGAAGACTATTCTATGGACAGCACGCAGTGTTGCATGTGCACGTTATTCGATCACGCATTCCTACAGATTACCTTCACGAGCATGCCGTTCCGCGCGCGAACATCCAACACGAGCGGTTGACTCATTCTACCCCCTGATAACGGAAAAGCCAAAACCGAGTGGCCGACCGACAATATTTTTATTGCCACAATTCGTGCCAAATTCGTACGACAGCTTACCTTTGCCCCGCGGTTCCTTTGACATAGTGCTGTCCTCTCCGTCGCCCGCCGACCAAAAATGCAGTTAGGAAAATCGGTATGCTAATGTTGTCTGATAGTTTTGGCGGGGTGCGCTGCCTTCTTCTTCTACCTCCTCCTCGGTCGTCCTCGTGCCTGCACCGTGGCGCGTGCCAGGCTAAGGTAAAATGGGCACAAAGCTACAAGCGTGTCGGTCTCCTTGAAAACTGCTGCTCTGTGCGCACACACCTGTGCTGCCCAAGAAGACCCGTACTCCGCTGCTTTGTCCACATACTTAAAGTAACTGTGTGTGTGTATGTGTGTGTGTTGTGTAGGCACACTGTCGTCAGTTAACAGTTCTTCCCAGTAAAACCAGTCTTCGTCAGCCTCCAGTGGTGCGCTCGTTATCAATTGGAGGGCGTCAGACCTTCTCGCTCGCAGTTTATAGACGCGAGTCTGAAAGTGAAAATGTATCATGCGAGTTAGAAGGGCTGTTTCTGTGATGTCATCTTGAAGCCATTACTCAGATGAAATATTAATTATTATTTTATCTGATGTGTTTCTGTCTTGTGTGAAAATATACAGGAAAATATATGTAAAAATGTAAACAAAAATGTTTGGGAATGTAGATTATTCATGAGTTAAATTTCCACTAAAATGAGACGGCCGTTTGTAACCAATGAAATACCGTTTACAGTTTACAGAAATACAGTTTTACCTTAGGCAAAACTGGTTCCCTGTTTAAAAACACTCATCATTATTTTATTCGTTTGTACTGGCCAACAGTCAATGCAGCCTAGCAAAAATAGTAAATAAACAAAAAACTATTGAAATAATCGAATGGACCAAGAGCCAACATTGGGATAATTACAGGCTTGATATTTGTGTTCCGAGAGGATAGTTCCGTTTAACAATCCATATCTGAATATTGATCAAATATCGAGAACGACTAGAATTTCAACTAACGTTGTGTTGGCGGAAATTGCGCACTACAGTGGTAATGAAAAAGTAATGGTGCGTTTATGCATCCATGTGTCCCATTGTCCACAAATAGGTTAAGAGCCCCGCTGAGACAGCTTGTTCAGTTCAAAGCTGCACTAACAGCACGGCAGGGGCAAACTAATGCATTTTGAATGGAGCAGAAATGGCTGTGGGTGAGCCCACGAGTGGAACTGTTTATGCTAAAATGTGAAACTCCAGTGGAAAATAAGCATTTTTTTTTTACTTGTCCGGAAGGTCAATGACCAAACACGTTCAGCCCTGGAACACTGAGGTTTTAATTCTACTAGCGGAAACGAGGGAGGAAAAAGCTACAGGGCCAGGGAGACAGCAAGACAGATCGTGCTGATTACAGCCCTTGGCTTCACTGACGGGCTGCTGCAAGCTAAACAAAGGGCTAATTGAATTAAAGTGAACTTCATTCAGTGGAAGCAATCTCCTCGATGTCATTGAGCATAATCAGCAAGCCGCATTTCACATCCACGTTATTCTTAAAAGAGGGCATCACTTATTTATTACTAACAATATGCTTTTCCCCCAAAAAATGCAAACCACACTTTCCCTAGAAAGATTTATCAAAGGTAAGGCAAATACAATGGAACCAACAGCTACATTTTATTTTCATGTTTTTGAACGTTGACAGTCCAACAACGACCACCTGGGACGTGGTGAGACCCGACAGGTGCCGTTGGTAGGACGTTTACGATGGTTGATCACCGGTGCTGCGCGCGAGGGAAATATACAAAAGCCGCAAAAGACCAGTCCTGGCGGTCAGCACTGAGAAGGCTGTTCAGCACACAAAAGCAGCGCGGTAGGAGGAAACTCCTGGAGGAGTATCTGAAGTTCATCTCTGTTGAGGGTCCATTTATGTTTAACCACAATTCAATTATACCGCACAGTCCAATCGAACGATGTAATAAACAGAACTTGTGACATGCTTGACATGTGGTGATTTAGTTATATATGCTCAGTTTAGATTAAAAACTGACACAGCATCACACTTTGACACATATTTCAGCCTCCCTAACATGAAGGTGCTTCATTATATTTGGATTTTAACATTGTCATTAATGTCCAGATTAATTGTAACCTTCCATCTGCCAGATGCCATATCAACCAGGATGATTATTGCATTACATTTATAATTATTTCAGACATCTCCGCACCTGGTTATTTCCATGTATAGAGCCTGAAAGCTGACCATGCAGTATGCTGATGAAGCGCAGTATACCTCTCTCTTTCTCTCACACATACACAATAAAACCTGCCATAGTCAGCATATCTTTAATAAAAAAACTTTCAGTGAATTAGGTCACACTCCCTTCATTGACCCTTTACATAATCCTCATCCTTACATTTACCCTCTACTTAAAACCAGACCTGTAGGTCTATCCTCATAGAGGTCAACAGAGGTCAGTATATTTATTGGCTCTCTTGTTCGCTTCTGGCAAAAAAACAAAAACAGCAAGTTCCAGAAACCAAAACATTTTTGTTCAGAAAGGAAAACAAATTCAACATCTGGATGTAATATTTATTTTTAGAAATCACACAGTTCGAAAAGCTCTCCGCTGCTGTTTTTATAACACTGAGATAAACAGGAAACAATAGATTTAAATACCTCACCTAAAAGTGACGCGAGTCCTTTAGCAGCTACAATGCCGCTGTACCTTGGTCATTACCCTTACAAATCAGACAAATGTATGGGTGAACGGGCGTTTCACTTTCGCTTCATATTTCTGTCGACCAATCATGTTGCTGGAGGCGGGGATCTGTAAGCGTGTGATTGACGAGGAGCAGTAAACTGTAATAAAGTGTCTGTAGAGGTTTCAAATCAACACCATGGAGATGGCCCATTATCATTGCTAACTTCACAATTACACATGCAAGTGCACATGCAACACTGCGTGCTGTCCATAGAATAGTCCTCGGTTGTGATTAATTCCATGGCCGCTGTCGAAATTAATTTGGTCAAATATCTCCGTAACAAAACAGGAAACAAGGCGTAACTCCGCCCCCATGCCGTATCTGGTTTCCGGCCCGGGCTCTCTGCCCTCTCCCCTCCGGAAGTTCTGCTAGAACATAGGTCTGCTAGCCATGTTCCCATAATGAACTACTGTTCCGTCCTCATTAACGCCGTTCCTCTACGGCACTCGCGTAAAGCTCTATTACCCAAATGGCAGCCATTAGCAAAAGCATCTTCTAAATCCATCAGCACCTCGCAGCTGAAGAGGGTGCTAAAGGGAACGCTTTCATGTCCTCGGCCACACTGCCTGGCAAAGTGCAGCGGTGGGCGCGGCATTCAACCGCCCACACTAATTGTGAAGTTAGCAATGATAATGGGAGGGCTGTGTGGCAGAAAGGCCAGCCTGAGACCACTAGAAAATCATGGGTAAAACTACAAATTTGCTGTAATTGCCAAGTCCACATGATGTCAATAGGGGACCCGAATCTGAAGAAATTAGGTTAATTGGGCGTCCGTGGCAGGTCACGGGGGGGAAAAGGAGAAGGAAACTAAATAAGTAAAAAGTAAATCCAACACACAAATAAAGTCTGAAACGCAGTTAAAAAACATCTCTCTTTCATACAGAACAGTCATGGTTTATGATCACGAAATGCAGTTTAATATGGCAAATGGAATACAAAAAAACTCCCAATATCTTTGAGGTACTTTAAAATTGAATAAAAGTCGAGCAATGAACTGAAACATCTGTCGGGTTGGGAAAGCAAAACACTGCTGACGTCGCATCAACCTCAAAACTCTTCCACGCTGAAAGCGAGCATTTGAGTGTAAACTCGCTCCCTAAGCGATCGCAGCTCCAAAAGAAGAGAAACACAATCTGTTTGAGACTCGCTAGCCGGCACGCCTGCAGACACCCACGCAGAAGACAGGAAAAAAGGGTAAAAAACCCATCCTGGGAGGGAAGGGGGCGCGGCTGAGTCAAAGTGATCTGTGCCTGTCCCCCGCTACCAGATGCTCCCCAAAGGCCCGCAGAACATCTGGACATGTCTGCTCGGTTCCCTCAGACCGCCTTTCATGTTCCTCTCTGTGGTTTGAGATGTTCGCGACCCTTTCTTCCTCCTCTGGTGAGAAACTTATTTCCCCTTTGCCACGGCTACTTACTAGGCACACGGGCAACAGCTTACCAACACCAATGTTACCCAGACCGCAATGAGGATTATGAAAATGTTTATCCACACAAACCACAACGAGTCTGAAACACAGCAGCCATTTTGTTAGCTTTACAGCAGTTACCAGTGACTTCAATAAAATTCTAAAAATACAATAATTTTCTCATTTAAATTAAAAAAGGAGGTATCCCTATTAGATTAGAGTAAATAAGCCACAAAACAAACATTTGACTAAAGGTTTAAGCCATGGCCACTGGATGTGGTGCCATTGAGCCTCCTGATGGAATGGATTCGTATTGCGTGATTACAGTGCAAGGTGTGGGTAATACCGCTCAGAGAGATTCAAACCAATAGGTCAGTCATCTTCTAATCCTCTCTAATGTAATGCTGCTCTCTTGGGGCTTAAATAAACCAACTTTCCCCAACGGGATTCAACCACAGATAACCTCCCCAACGTCGCCGCCCACTCCTGCAATCTCATATCTAAACGCCGGTCGATCCATTTCAAAATACCAACTCATTTCCTGCTAAATCATAGGAAACAACGGTTTTATTTTCCACCCCAAAAATCCATTTCCATAATCTAATAAATAAAAATATACACGTCATACTTTGATTTACATTTTAGAAGGAGAAGCATTGAGCCTGAGTCCAAAACTGAGTCCAAAGCCTTGAGTACTAAGTCCAAAATAAAAAGATTATTTTACAAACAAGTCGATAACGACCGCCCAGCTCCCAGGCGTCTGCGGTTTCCCTGGGGAGCAACGGCCGTGTCGTCTCTAAGGCGACCGCCTCGCGACTACGCCAGGCCCAGTGACGGTGCTGCTGGTGCTGGTGGTGCTGCTGGGGGCAGCGCCGGCGCGGGGGGGGACTGGACGGGCCGGAGGAACTCGGAGGTGTACACTGCCTCGGCGTAGTCCTCGCAGGCGTCCTGGAACTCTGCCGCCACGCCGGCCAGCGCCTCCTCCAGGAGCTGCTCCGCCAAGCTGGAGGAGGTGGAGACGAGGAGGAGGAGGAGGAAGGAGAGACGGAGTGAGCATGGAGATGAATCCTTAGCTTTATTACGCAACACTGCTCAGACCGGTGCAAGATGAGGATGATGAGGATGCTCATACGCAAACCTCGACCAGTTAGATTGTTGTTTTGACCGCAGGTACCGGTGACTCATGGTATAAAACAGCAACAGAAAAACAGACTGACTTTGTTTTGGACTAATGGTTCCTGATATCGTGCCATTAAGCCACCCATGGAATTATCTTTGTTTTTCTTGTTTATTTTAGATTGGAAAGGAAAAGGAATAGTAGCGATGGAAAAGGAGAATGGATATTTTCTCAGAAAGGAAACGTGCCAGTCATTGGTGTTCTGGAGCTACTGGAATTATCAACATCTGACATTTGCTAATATTTCTTATGACGAACAAATGAAGTGGCATCGATTTGGAGTAAAATGAGGGATTTTCCACAATATAACGTGTGTTGTTTTGCTAATAGCCACCAGCACCACTTTGGGGACAGTCTGTTATTAACGTGAGGATTTCAAAAGTAGGATGGTCTAGCACCAACCTTTTGAACCACTTCAATGGTACTGAGTAATACGAAGGGCTGTTTGATACAAACTTCCTGAATAAAAAGTTGCACAGTTCACCTTTAATGATAAGAATAATAATAATAACACATTTGAACATTCATGCACTCTTTGCTTGTCTCTGCAAAGAGTGCGCACGATATTGAACTTTCCAGACAAGGTCAGAGTTCATAAAACATATTCTTTTAACATTTTATATTCAATATTGTCATTGCCGTCAGATCTACATCAATGCAAGTGTTATTGATTCAAAAAGAACATCAACACAATTAAATACAGATTTTAGACAGAGCTCCATGGTGACTAGTGCTATTCTTAGGTCATGCCCTGGGGTGACTCAGGTGGTCCCTGTTGGTGACCAGGTGTCCGCGGGGACCGTGTGGGCTAACCCTGGTCTAGCGTATTGATATAGGTGGAACAGATGGAACCCCTGGTCTAGCGTATTGATATAGGTGGAACAGATGGAATCCCTGGTCTAGCGTATTGATATAGGTGGAACAGATGGAACCCCTGGTCTAGCGTATTGATATAGGTGGAACAGATGGAATGCGATCAATCTGTAATCACGCTCAATCTGACTGGCATACATACTGTGACCGTCTCCATTCTAAAGCACCCTGAAAGGAGAAACTAGCATTTTACACATTCTATCTTAAAAAGAAAGGATTATGGTCATCTCAGGGAGTTATGTGACACTATTAATGAAGGGGATGATGCGAAACCAAACCCCAGAACGAAGTGAAACTGGCGGAAGCTGACTTGCTGTCTTTGGCGCTGGGAGGAGAATTCCTGTCTCTGACCTTTAAAAACACAAACAAGAAAATATTTTGCCTAGCATAAGTATTTGCTGGAGTTCTACCGAGTTGGGTAAACAGAGTATTCCAGTGTCAGGGTAAGCCCTGTATTTCACCGTCTACCCTCACACTGTGTGTTCACACACTAATCTTGCTTCCGGGCGCGAGCTGCACACAAACGCATCAGAGATCATTAAAGTGAGCTTTAAATAGCCTGCAGTTTTACTTTCTTCGCTAGCTAGTTCAAGATCAAGTTATATGCTGTACTATGATCTGTTACCAGACAACCTCAGTGATGAGGCAGATAGACAGACCGACAGACAGAGCAAGAGAGAGACAGACAGAGCGAGAGAGAGAGAGACAGAGACAGAGCGATAGAGAGAGACAGAGTGAGAGAGAGAGACAGAGTGAGAGAGAGAGAGAGCAAGAGAGAGAGAGACAGAGCGAGAGAGAGAGAGAGAGAGACAGAGAGAGACAGAGAGAGAGAGAGAAAGAGAGACAGAGCGAGAGAGAGAGAGAGCGAGAGAGAGCGAGAGAGAGAGACAGAGCGCGAGAGAGAGAGAGAGAGAGAGAGAGGCAGAGCGAGAGAGAGAGACAGAGTGAGAGAGAGAGACAGAGTGTGAGAGAGAGAGACAGAGCGTGAGAGAGAGAGAGAGACGGAGCGAGAGAGAGAGAGAGAGAGACAGAGCGAGAGAGCTAGATCGTAGGTGTGTTATAAAGAAACACAGTGCTGCTTCATATCAGCTTTCCACCATGCAGGCATGCCTCCGCAGAGAGAACAGCAGTGTGTGTTGTTCTCAGTATCTCTTGATCAAAAATGATAATTGGATGGTTTCAAAGCTGCAATTTCCATCTTTCATATTCAAACTAAAATCTTTAAAAGAAAATACAGTTCCACCAGATGAAACCCTTCACCGCTCCGCTGCGGTAATAAGACGCCGGCGCAGGTGGTGCTCTCCCAACTTCACGCAAAACAATTATTTCAGCGTTTCACACTCCTACACCCCTTCCCCGGGCGAAGAACGGAACCTCACCAAATATATCTAACCCGGGAGCGGAGACGCCAATATTATCACGCTCGTCTTGAGTCTGTTTAGCTTCTTTACATACAGATACATGTCTGTAGCAGCCTGCCCCCCTAGGTGGCTGTACTGGTCTCCTCCGACCCCAGGACACAGGGTGATGATGTGTAAACCGGTTTACTGCAGAGTTTGTTAAGTGTTGCAGGAAGAGCAGGCGTTACCTCCCTGCATGTCAGAGATCCTCTTGAGTGTGTGTGGTTGATGGCTGCCTTGTGTGCATCGATAGCCCAATGCACCCCAGGTGTGCAGCCTCAGCCCCAGAGTCTAATCAGTCTGACCCGGGCCAGGTGAGGCTGCTTGAACCAGCAACCACACGCACTCCACAATGTCATTAAGGTCATCGTCCACAGGGATGCCTGAGCTACAGGTAGGACTGCAGACATTGGGGTACGAACCCAGAACCTTTCTGCCGGGAGTCAAACCCCCTAAAACCCAAACAAAGGTTTTCAGCTTGCCCAGACAGTGACAGAAGAAGACAAAGAAAGAAAAGAAAAGAGTTGGCCTCATCATCTGCATTGCACCAACTTAAAGATGCTCTTTAGTATGCAAATGTGTGTGTGTGGGCAAGAGGTGAACCGCGGCTACATGTAGCTCGCCGCCAGCCACACGCTCTGCAGGGGTTTCTGCCACGCTAGCTGTGCAGGACGCGGTGCCCTGGACTCAGTGTCATCACAACTCCTACTCAGGGTTGTGATCCAGCAGACTTGGTGAAGCAGAGCGGGAAAGTTAGGGGCGGGCGGGGGAGGGAGACGAGGAAGAAATTCATAAGTCGGACGCATAAATGGTATTGAATAACGACAAACAGACAGGCATTATAACCACCAAAACGAACATATCCACGGAGATCCCCTACGAATTTGGAATAATACTGGTTAAAATACTTTTTCTGCTATGAAACTTCTTAGTACGATTCATTCTAGAACTTATTGTTCAATACTCAATAGTTATTTGCAATTTGTCACTCGCAATCACAATGTGAGGCTTCGTCCTGATTAGCTCCAGTATGTTTTTCCTACGTTACCCAGAATGCACTCGCCATCTCAGGAGCCCCTGCAAAGCCAATTCTAAAATTGTTATGTGTGTGATAAAAGTACAGTTCTGTCAGTAGGAGTATTGTAATGAAAACACACATAACACACATAACTGCAGCCATGCCAACACAGAACCCTCAGAGTTGTAGTTCCCATGGGGATGAAACTAACCTGATATCTACGGTCGATGCTAAATGCAGCGATGTCATGACCTCCCATGACTTTAGTCGCAGCATCGTGAAATACCACACAACCCAGTTCAAATAGACACTGGGATGCGTTGTCATACATCCTCAACAGGCCCATATTAACCAATATTTTAACCATTTTAACCCATTTAACACCAACATCTGGGGCCTGCATCTTTAAATAAATTATTGGATATTTGCGGACATGTCAGTGATGTCGTTTACCTGTCTGCGATGGCCCAGGGGTTGAAGCTGCCGACGGGCTCATGAGCAACCAGGCGCAGGTAGGCGTCAAAGTCTTCCCGGTACCGCCGGACGCTCTTCAACATGGCGCCCGGCACCGTCACCACCGTGCGTCCCCTGCCCCCCTCCGGCGGGCCCGGGAACGCCGCGCCTCCGGCGGGGAGCCCAGGTGCACCCTGGGAGATCGCCTCCCCTTCCGTCGCGAGGCTGCTCTCGGACAGAACGCTGTGGCTATGGAAACACACGAGACGGGCGGATTTATCACACTCAAAATGTTTTCATAACACGCAAACACACACCACCCACGGCCGCCTTCCTCCTCCGACAACAGACATCGGTTGGTGGCTGCGCGCCATCGGGTGGGGAGGCTAATAATACCCACAGTGGAGGCTCCGAGACGGCAGCTAACTGTTATTTACCGGGGGGGGGG
>OOFG01013531.1:838-21164 GCA_900323295.1 Molva molva
ACGGGGGGGACAGCTATGGGAGCCACCGGAGTGACATTGAAAGTGGCATGGCGCGTGCATGCTCAGGCTGTTTGAACACCAGGCGTCCTGTGTTTGTGCATTCTGGGGTCCTGTGCAGAGGTTCAGCAGCGCATGCTGGTAGCCACAGCCAGTAAAGTGTTGCAGGAGTCCAGCCATGAGATGAGCAGAGCCTGGATTCAAGAAAATCAGTCCTCGGTAGTAAAGCAATGCAGAGCTTTTAAAGGGCCCCTGTAGTCAACCTCCCAGCAACCTGGTAGGCTGACCGACCCGTCATACAACTGGTTAGACACTCCCACTTATGATGTCAGTCTAGGTTTGAATGGCTTGTTAATGGCTAATCAACATGCACCTGGGAATAACAGTGTCTCCCCTATAGTTGTACAGGCCCGGCGGGCCCGCCAGGCAAACGAGGACTCCCGCCAGGCCAAAAAGATGCAGTAAATAATAATAAAAACAAAAACAATGCAATAAAAATAACGCAGCATTATCTTGACGCGATGCGAGCGCCATTGCTAACAGAGTCCCTTAAATTACAGCAGAGTGAGAGCGCGCGAGCGTATCAAATAGAAAAATATCAACATTTATCTCCAAAACTTACGCTAACGAAAGCGAATCTAGCCCTTCTCGCCTTGGCCTACCCGCATGTGAAAACGAAATACTTTTCTCACGTCACGCCTGATGAACAATAAAGTCTACAGGCACGTTAAAAACTGTTTACATCAGCCGCGATGCGAATATGCGGCATATTCCTATAATAATCACGCCGGTGAAAAGACCGATGGAATACTTAACCTATATAGCCTGGTGAAGACGAGCTTATGCTCCGTCCTTTCACATAAATATCCTATGTATTTAGAGGATTAAATTATACTGGAGTTTTCATTTTTAATCCAAGAGTTAAATAGTGTAGTGAATGGCTGTTCGCGTATGAGGGGGATTGTGATAAGTGGGTGTGTTTTGGAGACGTTAGTTTCCCACTTCAATAACTAAAATAGGCTATCACCCTTTTCTTAGAAAGTTGGTATCCAAAACGAAACTGTTGCGAAACAACTGCACACCTTCATGTTATCAAAAGCAATCTATAGTCACGTATCGCATTGCAAGTAAACATTGGCTTGTAGGCCGACTGCTATCGAGATGAATGATCAATACATATAATGATAGCGATAATTCTAGGTCTATGATTGTAGTTTACCACTATGGATGCAGTAAGAACACTGTGTTGAGTAACGTAAATAGGCTGTTACGTCCGCCATGTCCTACAACTTGTATAGTGTCCATGGTGACTATGACATTTAATGTTGTCTTTTTGCAAAACGGAAATCGAGTTGTATGTGTACAGTCCATTTCATCTTAAAGATTTGTTATTTAATTGTCGTGTGAAAAAAATCGCAACCAACAAGCGCGTTCAATGTAAAAGGACCTTACAACGCAAGTCGTGAGTCAGTGCTCTCTATCACCACGGATAACGCGGCTAATTATATTAACGTCGTCAAGAGTATCCTTAATATACTTTTGTGCCTATTATTTACTTGGCAAGAAAGAAATGTTTATTGGTAGAATGCCCTCTAGTGGGCAGAACATTTAATAGTGGCATTGGCCATGCATACGCCTGTGTAAACAGTGTAAAGGTACATAGTTAGTATTAATAATAGGCTAATTTTGAGCATTAACAATTTGAATATAATTTGAATATTAACAATAATAAGGAATGAAATTCGAATGGGATTATAGAGGAAGATTGACAGCTCTACTGTGTTCATGATGTTCTATGTTTGCAAAGTTCAAATAAATTTTTATGCAGCAAATGCACTTTATTTACGTCATCCTCTCCTTGTGATCACTTTGTTTTAAGTCTTGATATACCGTGAAGTGGTATATCAAGTGAAAAAACATTTGTTTATATAAATTGCAGACCGCCTGCTGCGGCCATCTGACCGAAGCAGACCGCACCAATATACCATCGCCTTGTCTGTTTAGGGTTTTTTCGGTGCGTACCACCACAAATACCACTAATTCTAGAGGAAACACTGGATAACATAGGGGCCCTTTAAGTGGAACACACTGTATGCACCCATCCGTGCGAGGGCTAAAACACATAAATATGGTCAATATTGAAAGATTTCAAAATATATTTTGTTGCTTCCAAGTTGCTTGGAAGAGTACACTGACGACTGCTGTGTTCCTCTTAGGAAACGCTTTTTTGTTTTTTACATCCTACTCAGGACAGCCCTTAGATTACTCACAACATAAATTATCTATTTATGTTTCCAAAGCACATCTCCAGCACTAGTCCCACCAGATATAAGAGGATTATATAGAAGAAGACACAACGTCTATTATTTTAAAATCATCCGCTGAATAAATAAACTACCACTAGTTTCTAGTTCAAATGATTCCATGTCCCACCCTAACCTTAGCACTCTGCCCTTGAATGTTGGGAGCTCAACACAACAACATCGCAATCAACGCATTACAAGACTGAGTGTTGGCTCTGAGGACCATCCTCTCACCTTCTCTGCTCCTCTCCATCACCAAGATCAAGGACAACAAGCTTAGCTTAACAAGCAGTAGCTTGACCCTACACTGCAAGTAGAGTATAACTCAACAACAGATATAACTGGTAATGGCCTGGTGGTTTTGGCAGAATATATGGACTTCAACCTTTTCTACACTATTCTTCGTATTTGTATACATAGCTATAATATTGTTTTGGAAAAGTATTGCTTGATGATTGCTGCTTGTTTGTTCTGCTTTACAGGTGACAAGTGAAGATCCATTAACAGATACATGTACTGCTACAACTGCACTATATAACAAGGTAAACAAACTAATAGCGTTCAAGAATCAGAAATCTCTGAAGAGGCACCAAAAACAAACCATAAATCAGTGTTTATCTCACCCTGCCCCTTCCTCTCTCATTGCATTGCTCCTCCTCTCACCGTAATCTCCTTCCCACATGTCAGCCAATCGCTATTCATTCAATGTATGTGAAGTGTGAGAATGCAACCATTGGGACTGTACTGAGGAAAACCAAAATGGGGACTTGTTGCCTAGCAACGGCGTAAAACACACACACACACACACACACACACACACAAGGAGCTGGAAGAAGACGGTCAGTGAGATGTTTAAGGGAAGGGTGTAGAGAAAGGGAGGGAGACAGAAAAAGTCAGTCGTTAGCGTTCCTCAACAGGTTACACGTTTCACAAAAGGGACAGAAATTTCACATCCATCCCTCAAAGTTCTCATCATGTTTACCATCATTGCGTATGTTCATACAACATGATAACAACATTCACGCTTCCCCTCGACGTATTATGGGATGAAACACCAGGGACAGATCTTTCACATTCAAATGTGTTGGAGTCTAAATTATTCTAAATTATGATTTGATTGGTTGGTTGTACCAATCAAACAAAAGGCCTTAGAATGGATGATTTACATCCTGATTGAAGAAGCCTTGTGCTGACAAATAATAATGGACTTTTTTTCACCAACAATTAAAGCAGAACCTTTTTCAGACACATAGGCCTACAGGGACCTGTCTATCTCAACTTTTGAAGCATGGCATTAACACGAATCAGGGTTAGTGGTTTCGATTCCCACTGACGCCAGCCATGCTAAGAAATGCACTGTATGGAATCACGTATTGTAAGATACCTCCACTCTTAATGGATATTTAGGAAGCTAGTAAGCACTTACAGTGTTCGTCTCAGTGTTGTCTTTATTGACAGATCTTCTGCACATTTGCTAGGTCACAACGTACTAAAACATGTTCTTTGTCAATATATTCTCTCAACAATCACTTTCTCAGATGTCCTATGTGGAATTAATATAGTTTATCTTTATCATTACTTCCCCCTACACAGTTTATTCATACCACATGCTAGCACTTCTTTTATCTTCCACCTGTAGCTTCTAGTGGAGACTGCACACGTTGGCCAATCAAACCGAACACTTTGGTGGTTTAAAGGGGTGATATTATGCCACCAGGTGTGAGTGTGAATAGCCATAATATCAACCCTTTAAGTCATGTTTTAATGTTGTGTTCAAGTCACTCAGGAGCTTGGAGTTTATTAGCAGTTGGTCGATGGGATAATGCTTGGTAATTTGGTCATGTTCTTGCTGTTTAATAGATTTACAATTTTTACAATATTGTAAATTTCATTTCACATCATTATTTCGATTTCACATCCTCCACACACGTGTTTATTCATTTAATACTTAAAAAAAAAAAAACAGTTTCCTAAAACAAATTCCACTTTTGCTTTTAGCATCCACGAGTTGGATGAAAACAATTTGGAAAAGGTTTTAAAATAAATCCTGGGAAAGGTTTTTCAGTGTGTTATGTGTATTTTCTTTTAATTGGCTTATTTTGAGAGGGACTTAGAAGAGCGTGCTGAGCAGTTTGAGGCCGGGGACACGTCTTTCCCTGAGCTCCACAACACCTAATGGCTTATTAAGGTGTGATCAAACGCACCGGGTCTCCCCCAGTGTGTTTACAGCCTGATCTCTAATGTCTTAATGATATGTGAGAGGTGCCTTTTATGCAAAGGACAGAAAACACAGAGCTGCAGGAGAACTACTGCAGGTTACTGCAGCGCGTTCAGAGAGAAGAAGGATAGAGAGAGAGAGGTCATGTTATTTTTATATGGTTATTGAATTGGAATTGGATTTTTTTGTTGCCATCTGGTTGTTCTGATTGGTTGACACGTGGAGCTGGAGAACATAAACGCAGCAGGTGTGTGTGTGTGTGCGTGCGTGCATGTGTCTGTGGATGCGTGCGTGCGTGTGTGCATGTGTGTGTGTGCGTGTGTATGTGTGCTCGTGTTAACGTGTGCATGAGTGACAGAGTGACCATATAAAAAACGGAGAGATTTATATTTGGATATCTAGAACCACGGCATATATATTAGAGAACAATGCACATCTGGTGCAAGCCCTACCACAACATACCATGTTAAACAGCAAGAACAACATAAGGGCTTCTCTTCAAACCAGTGACATTTTCAGCAGATTTGTTTAACCAGGAAGTATTTTTGCAGAAAAGTGAAATCTGAACACAGATCTGGTCACAGAGTTTGTATTCAAGTGTCAAGTGTGGACGTCAGACCTGTGTTCCGATTTGGCGCATCCGATCACATAAGTCGCATTGATATGACAAGTGTTATGGAGGCCAAAGTATCATCAGTCTTTTTGAGTCCAAACCACCTCGTTAAGCACATTTACCCCTCTCACAACCCTACTAGTTGACGGCAGGAACAGTCAATATAAAGGATGTTGCAAACTCTCAAATTAATTATTCATTGAACTATAATTGAGTTTTAAAAGGGTTGTTCCTTTAATGTAATTGAGAATGCTTGAGAGTTTATGATACAATATTATACGATTTTTCTGCTAAACTTGTATATATATCGATATAAGTTTGTTAAAGATGCTACGCTCTATGGTAGGGTTGCAATTAAGGATACTTTTAAAAATCTAAATTAGTAGATAAATTATCTACTAATTGTTTTTTGGAATCACTTTTAAACCACATTATTAATAGGGCTCAAAGCAATGTCCATATTTTGCTTACTTTGTCTGGCACGCAGCCAAGAGAAAGAGTAATCTCTAGGAAGAGTAATCCTTCTATATGATGTAAGCAGAAAAAAAGCACTTCTGCTAAAAAGTTGCATTTCTGAAACAATCAATAACAAATATTTGGAATTTGTACCTGACCAAAACGATTAATGTATGTATGTATCAATGTATGTATCAAAATTCTACTCTAAATTTCTTCTTGCTCATAAATTTATATGTTGAACTGCATTTTATGGGCACACCACCATCAAACATAGCAGTCTGGTACAGGAAGATCTCCAATGTTCTTTCTCTATTGAAAGAATAAGGTCTATGCTTGAAGATGATGAACGTTTCTTTCTTCAAGATCTGGAAACCCGTCTTAGATAACCGCAGACAACCTCTACTGAAAGGTCAATACCTATCAAAATGGAAGCAAGCTAAACCTAGCCCTTTGTAAAACAGACACATTTTGAAATGTCCTTTATCGCCATATATGACTACGTGGGCTGAATATACTGTTTGTTTGTATAAATTTAGTTGTATTGTTGATACGTTTTAATAACAGTTTTATTTTTTATTGTAATCTGTTGTTCGACTAATCGATACTCAGTACTACTCTCCCGTTGGAGTCCAGTACAGGGCTTCAGGCTTTTATTTTGATCATAGCTGTTGAAGTTTCACAAACTGAAATCGCCCGACTTAAATGTGTTCTCACATGCACAGGGGGCTTTTACCTGAACTCTTCCAAAAGCACATAGCTCTAATATTAGTGCTTTTAATATTAAAACTCTCAATTTCCATTGTGCTCTCCTTCACTAAGCTTTAATTTCCTTCATTTGCGGTTTGACTGATGCTCTTTTAATTAGGCACACTCTTCTTCTGCAGTGGTATAATGGCACCTGACTGGAGGTTTAACTCTCTGTAATTTTATGTTTTACTCTAGTCTCTTCTATGTAATTTCTTCCTCTCTCTCTCTATTGCCACTCTCATTTCCTATTTTTGTTTTATCAACTCTTCAAAATAATAGCTTTTCACACTCTTTTCTCTCTCTCTCTCTCTCTCTCTCTCTCTCTCTCTCTCTCTCTCTCTCTCTCTCCACCCCCCCACACAGGCACTCAAGAAACAAGTTTCTATCAGGGGTACATGTACACACACACTCCTCCCTGTGGGGGAGCTGGAGATGAGCTGGAGATGTGAACAGCTGCTGGGGAAAGAGGTCCAGGTCCTCTATCAGATAATAATAATAATAATAAGATGAGATAGAGTCTATCTCATTCTCTTCCTCGGCTGAGCGTTTGGCGTGGTGAGTGTCTTGTTTTTGGTGTTTTTTTTCTTCTTTCTAACTTTCCAAAACTATACTCTCATACTGTTTGTAGGGTACGCTGTTAGGCCCTAGCGGTGGGATGGTAGCAAGCAGCTGGTATAGGTGTGGAGTGTACACAAAACAAGAACAATGTTCAAGGCAAAAGCCCACAAAGGGCAGGATTTAATGGCAAGCACTTAATCCATTCACTGGGCAAAATAAACCGGCAGCATTTCCCCCTGCCAATCGCCCCCCCACCTAAACTAAGCTCTCTCCTAAACACAAGTTGACCTGCACCATCCCCAATCATTAAGGGGTGCCTTAAAGTATTCAAATGGAACTTCTCCTTAGCTCAACATATCTGTTGGTCCCATCATTACAACGCTAGTGCATTGTGTTTATTGACCAATAAACATTCCGAAGCATCTTAATTTAACAGGATCCCTGCCAGGGCCCCTCTACATTCAGCTCCACTTGGTACAGCCCAATGAGGTCTTGGGTCCTACCTGTGGCCTACCTGTCTGTCAACCTACCTGCACTCATTGCGCATGACCAGAGTCTTCCACAAGGCTAGGCAGACCTATTGCTAAAGCTAGTGAGCTAGGCCCGTGTTTTGGGGTAGTGGTTTTGGAAGGGAGGGGTGGGATTTTTCCAGTTGGATACTTTCAAAATATAGCTTCCTCTGGCTGTTTTTTCCAAATCGCCTACCCTACGTTTATATGGTTTCTCTGCCCCTCTTCATCCCTCACTTTTCTTGTAGGCCTAAGTCTCTCTGTGATCACTGCTCACTATTTTGTTTGATCTCTTCCTCATCTTTCCACCATTCTCTCCTTCATTACCCCCATAGCATCTATCTATTAACTCCTACTCATCCCTTCCTCTCACCTCTCAATCTATCGCTTAAATTAGGATCCCCTCTGCTTTCATCTCTTTCTTTCTGTCATAATTAGTGCCTCTCTCCTAATTAGGGTTTTGTCCACTACGTTTGATGCTATCAGCTCAGTTAACTTCACATTAACACACACAGACACACAAAGACGCGCGCAGACACATGCATGTATTCCACTAGACCCAGGGCTGTATAATTATCAGTTAATTATTATTATTCCATTATGCAGAGATGATACCAACTGTCTTTGTACAAGCCACGCTATATGTGTGTATGTGTGTCTGAGTGTCTGAGTGTGTGTGTGTGTGTGCGCACATACACACACTCAATTTCAGTCTCTATTGTGTGAGTGTGTGTGTGCACACACAAACAAGCATGCACATACAGTCTCTAGTGTGTGTGTGTGTGTGTGTGTGTGTGTGTGTGTGTGAATGCGTGCGTGCGTGCGTGCATGCGTGTGTGCATGTGTGCAGCCTATGTGTGCATGTGTGTTATTTGTGGAACATGATGGGCACATCGTGGACAGGAAAGCTATGTCACTTAGGACTGGAAAATAGAGGACTCGGAAAAGGTCAGCCAGAAGCTAAACTGCTGCTGGAAAACCCTTTTCCCCCTGAGCGAAGAAACGGGCCCTGCCCTCTCAGGACAATGATGAACTGACATATCAGCTGGAATCTCCCGGGGAGAGAGAGGGGCTTTTCATATGGCTGGATGGATGCTGGAGCAGCTGGCAGTGAGCACGTTCGTTTTAATATCGGAAAGTCTGAAAAGGCATTCAGACGTCCTCTCTCACTATATATATATTCTGAAGGGGGAGGTTTTTTCACCCTACACATCTCTGTGTAAACCCAAGGAGAGGGGAGGGTTGGGTCAGGATCTGAAGGCCATTAAGGACGTTAACATGTACGTTGTTTATTACATTGATTCTTTACAAATGGACAGACACCAGGCCTGCCTTTGTAGATCCACATATACCCAAATGAACACACAACCATAACAGACATTAATGAATTGCCATAAACAAGTACAAAGACAGCAATTGTGACAAACTATTTCCTTTGGGTTTAATAAAGTTCTCTGGATTACTCTCTGTGGAGTGTGTGTGGTTAATGGCCTGTTAGCAGCCTCACCTGGCCTGAGTCAGACTGTTTAGACTCTAGGGCTGGGTGAGGCTGGTGGTGCATTGAGCAATCAATGCACACAGGTTAAACCAGCCATCATCACACACATTCAGTATAGCTCTGTCAGTACTGAACACCTGCTCTGACTGTTACAATCCAACCAACAATAAACCAGTTTACTCAACATCACCCTGTGTGCTGGTGGTAGGAGGAGCCCAGTAAAGCCCCCTAGGTGGAGTTAGGCAGCCACCTAGGTGGCCTGTAGCAGGGAAAGTTGCTACACTCTGAATAAAGAGATATATACATGCATACATACAAACATACACACATTCATAAACACACATATCCCTAACTACACAGTACAGAGTCAAGACACACAACCACTGAGGTGAGAAGAGATACATTTCAGGAGTAAGAATCAATGTATGTCCTTCATTTCTTTATAATACCTGAAATCTACCTTCATCCTTGACTTCTCCAGTCTGGTAAACAGCAACTGTACGTCAATATTCAGGGGATTCTTATTCGGCTTTTATAGATTGCCACCTTTGCTTGGCCAATCCTAAAGTTTAAAACAGCATTTTTGTGTTTGACATTTTACTGTATTTACAAATAAAATGTGATTTGAAAAAACTTCTCCGAACAACATAAAAAACCTAGTAGGAAGAGACGATAGCCTGTCACACTCTAAAAAACAGTGAAAAAACGTTTTTCTCTGTGTACAGAAAGGACATATGTTTGCCACACTGGGGATTAACACATAAATGAAAGCGTTAACCGCAACAATCCCATGCAGAACTCTGCACTGCAGATCACCAATCCTCTTTGTTAATGGTGGTTTGTAGAGCACCCTCCACTCTGGTCTAACGTCCTCCTTCAGGCCCAAGTGAGCCCTCCAGGGACAGACCGACCATTTAGCCTGCCTTTGTTTAAAATCTTTACACACATGTTGTCGGACAGTTTACCGGTAAAGTTGTTCAAATACACTTTACCAGTATTTAAAAACAGCCCTGAGCAGTCTTTAAAATCAGGAAGAAGCTTCACCAAGGGGAAAGGATTATTACAATAAGGCAGACTAGAGCCATTACAATGGGACCTTAGAAGGAAAGCTTCATGACCAGTCAGCTGATGTTTCCAGTTGTCCAGCAGCTGCTGAGTGAACCGTGATGATGATACTCCTAGGTGTGCACCCAAAGCTGCAGCATCATCCAAGTCCGGACCAGCCAAATCCACTACATGCCCCAAAGTTGTGACTTTTGAAAAACGTTGTTTCAAGAGTGTGGGTCCTGTCACATAGTCGCCAGCTAGCTGACCTCCCAGCACCACGGGATCGGTAAGAAAAAGGTGTAGAGACGATAAAGAGTCCACTCTCTGTTTCTTAAAAAAGTTCCACACTGTAAAAAGGCCACGATAAAAAACTGGGAGGCTCTTGAGATCTTTGAAGTTGAAATCCATTAAAAAACAAAATATTTAATCCCAAGTCTCCAAAACGTCTAAGAACAGAACGTGCCAGGTGTCTCCAGACAAGGTCCTTTGGCCCTGTTAGTAGTCTGAATGAATTGCATTCTGAAAGTTGCAACCCTGCTTGCCAGATAAACAAGTCCTTGGCCACTTCTTTAGCAGTCACTCTACTTTATCCAAAACATTTTCCCAGTTTTTATTTACCAAGTCCTAATTCCCTATAAAAACACCCAAGTACTTTAATCCCCCTGTTCTCCATGTCAACCCTCCTAGTAAAACTATCTGACTAGCTAATACTTCAACCTGCCAGGCACACAGTAGGTTTGATCCACGTGGATGACCTCCTCCATCACTTGTGCCAACCTGGTTGCCAAAATCTTCGAAAGCAGTTTATAATCATTGTAGAGTAGGGAGACCGGCCTCCACTTTTTGATCTGTTGCAAATCTCCCTTTTTAGAAATCAATGTTGTGATTGCCCTCCTGCAACTCATAGGTAGCCGCCCTCCGGCAGACTGTCCCTTAATACAGCAAGAACATCCGCACCTATTACTGACCAGAATACTTCATACAAATCAGCAGGCAGACCATCTATACCTGGAGCTTTACAACACTGCAAACCCTGTACTGCAGCATTAAGCTCTTCTGCAGAAAGTAATGCATCCAGGGTGGAGTCAGGCTGGACCTTTGGGAGACCACTATAAAATGACTGGGCCAATAAAGGGTCATCTTTCTGTTCACTTTTGTACAAGTGGCCATACAAGTCAGCTGCATATCTTCTCAATTCTGCGAGTTCTGACCCTGTTTTTCCAGAATTGGAGACAAGCGAATGGATAAGCTTCCTTTGGCCATTTTTTTTCTCCAGATTAAAGAAAAACTGAGATGGCACATCCATTTGTGTGACGTTTAAAAAACATGACCTTACTAGTGCCCCCTGTGCTGCAGTGCCTAGCAGGTTGGCCAAAGCAGTTTGTTTGCAGTCAGAGCCTTAATATGGCCTCGATCTCCTGTGGAATCTGTTAAACATTGTAGATCCACCAAAATTTATCTCCAGTTCTCTCATTGACCTGGCTCTGTCTCTTGTGACATTGAGAGTGTACTGTTGACATAGTTGCTTTATCTGACATTTACCTATATCCCACCACTGTTGCAAAGATGTAAAATCTGATTTTGTTTTTGTGTATTCTCCCCAAAAGAAAAGATAATTTAATAATTGATTATTTAATAATAAATGATTATCTAATAATCATTTAAAAGGGCTGTATTAAAATGCCAAAATTTGCTTTAAGATTCTGTATTCTTTATTTAAAAAAAAGACCACTGCACTAGACAATGGTCAGTATAACCAACAGGCACTGGACATATAAAACTCTTGAAAGTACTAAAATGATGCTTAAAACAGTAAAACCGGTCTAGCCTATCCATTGATAATATATTTTTTTAAATGTGTACCCAGGTGTACTGCCGCTGTCTCCTATGGAACTCTCTCCATACATCTGTCAGATCAGTGGAAGTATCCTCACTAGCCGACTCTTAAAGGCAGGATGAGATTCTAAGTGATCTGTCTATTCAGCCATCCTCTGTACAGTTAAAATCCCACAATCCCTCCCACATCTAAAAATTCATCATTGCTGCAACTATTGATTATGTCATTCAATGTATCTAAAACAGTATTCTTTCGGCACCGTTATTTGGTGCATATATATTGCACCAAATAAGAGCATGGTTTACACTGTTGAGAAAGGAACACCACTATTATGAGATTTACTTTGCCGTCTGAAACAGCTCTATTCTCTTTCCCTTCAGGGCAAGACCTGATCATGTGTCCCTCCTTCCCGCATTTAAAACACTGCATAGTATCTGAGGTCGCAAACACTGTGTAATCAAACTCATCAACTTAAACTTAAAGAGCCATTGAACCCAAAACCACATTTTGTTTTAAACATGGTCGTTTGTCTTATATGATCGTAAACATAGTAATCTATGCCATTTTATCACTGTTACTGAAATAAGTCCCCAAGTTAGAGAAAAAAGGGGTAAAATCCTATGTTCTCCCCAAAACACTATGTGAACGTTCCACTCTGCTGCGAACGCAGCCTGCGTTCTTTTCGTGACGTCAGACTACCTAGGGTGGGGTCTGTGTGACGTGTGGAGCTCTGTCTGGGCAACGGTTGACTGCGGTGTCCGTGAGAAAGTTGGGCTTTTCGAACACTTATTGTATAACGCCACGGTGTGTGTGGATGGTAAAAGCTCCGTCTGAGCAGCGATTTATTTAATACCCGTGTCTGAGGGTAAGGCTTCCCGGACACATATAGTATAACGCTACGGTGTGTGGCGGTGTGACTACCTAGGAAAAGGTAGTCCGACGTCACGAAAGAACGTATCCTGAACTACAGCAGCTTCCCTTCGTGTTTCCTGGATCTTGGCAAAGAAGAAAATGCCATTCAGAGACTCTGAAACCGTAAAAGATTGCATGCTGGCTGTCGTGAATGAGGTTATAAATGATGACAAAATAAAAACGAGTGTGACCTCTGCTATTAAAAACGTACCCGTCAGACACTTCAAATGTTTGCAGGGTTGAAATTCTTGCTACAAATGTGTTTGAAACGCTGTTAGAAGACCTGAAGAAAGCTGGTCTATAGCATGTCTATAGCAGTAGATGAGTCCACAGATAAAACTGATACCACACAATTGTGCATATATGTCCGTTTTTATGGCAAATGCATCCGAGAGGAACTGCTTGGCTCACTGCGAGATAGTCTTTGAGAAAATTTCTGCTCTTTTCAAAGACAATGGTCTGGATATGAAGCGTGTGTGCATGCTTGTGATGGATGGGGCTCCATCCATGGCAGGAAGAGTGAATGGTTTGGCAGCACGTTGGTCCGCTGTTACACCTCAGATTATATCGTTACACTGCATTGTGCATCAGTGTTCTGCTCAAAACGACAATGGACAGCACGATGGTTGCAATACATTTTATTCGCTGCACATCAAGCCTCCAATATCGCTGCTCCTTTCAGAAACATCTGCTGAGCACCACGACCTGCTTTTGCACAATGACGTCAGGTGGCTGTCCAAAGGCAAAGCACTGGAGCGTTACTGTGATCTCAGACAGGAGATCACAACTTTCCTCCGCAGCAGCAAGCATAAAAAGGCAGAAACACACTTGAATCGCATACTGGACAAAAACTTCATGGCCGACGTCTGCTTTCTGAGCGACATATTCAAACACTTGAATGGCCTAAATGTGGGGTTACAAGGCAGAGACAAAACTGTCATTGAACTTGTGGAACAGATACGCGCATTCCAAGTCAAACTGGACCTTTTCGCGACTGACTTGAGCACAGGCCGAATGCTGCATTTTCAAACGCTTCGAAAGTGCATCTCATCCCCGGCACAAATCACAGATGTGATGACAGATTCCATTGCGAGGTTGAAAGAGAACTTTGCTGTTTGATTGGATGGACTTGCTGTGCCCACAGAGGTGATGGGTTTCGCCAGAGACCCGTTCACTGTTGCAACAGAAGGGGACTTATCCGCCAGAACAAAGCAATCGGTCCCTTC
Organism: Molva molva; assembly: GCA_900323295.1. Taxonomy (NCBI): domain Eukaryota; kingdom Metazoa; phylum Chordata; class Actinopteri; order Gadiformes; family Lotidae; genus Molva; species Molva molva. Next base: position 14,763 of record OOFG01013531.1, read on the forward strand.
CATCGACGAGGGGAAATTCATACTCAAAACTTGTTGACATGCAGTCATCCGTTACCATGGCACAGGAGCTTCGCACTAACGGGCCTGCAAAGTTTTGGACTGATGTCAACGTACATCAGTTCTCTAACGTTAAGAAAGTAGCAGTCATGGTGCTCAGTATGTTTGGATCAGCATATACATGTGAATGAAGCTTTTCACACATGAACTCAATTAAAAGAAGCTCTCGTTGCTCCCTGACTGACAGCACTCTTCACCAATGCCTTCGGATTGCATTGACTTCTTATGAGGCAAAAGTAACTGCTCTCGTTCAGAACAAAAAATGTCACTTCTCCCACTAAGAAACTCAGCAGGGTAACTGCAGCCTACATATCAACATAATGTGTGATATATAACACAGCCATCAGTAGTATAATTGTATTCATGTGTGTTAGTTACTGTTATCACTTGTTATATGTTTGTGCACCGATAGCTTTGATTCTGTTTATTCTGTTAAATGCACTTTGTGATGTGCCTGGGTATATGACCAAAATATTTATTTTAATTCAAAAGGGAAACAAGTTATTGCTAATACTGTGCACTATTTTGTATATGCAATTTGAGTTGTGCCTAGGTCAGATATGACAAAAATGTTAATTGTTTTTATTTCAACAGTGATTCTGTTCAGTTATAGCTTTTTTATTGTTTTGTTTTAAAGCACTTTTTGATTTGCCTGTTACAGATGTTTAAAGGGAAGCAATGAATAAACATTACTTGTTTGCAATACATTAATTTGTGTTGGTTTAAAATTTGTCATTACCTGCAGCTTACTGGCCACTAAAAATGTCTGGCCCAGCAAAATCCAACAGAATTTGTGATTCAATAGCCCTGCCTTAAGTACTACTATAATATCATCAATTATTGGACAAAATATAATGTGAAAAAGCATCAATACATTTTTGTCCATACATTAATATGAATGAGCACAGAGTATATTTGCATAGATCCTTCCTGTTTTAGCAGCAGATCATTATGTCTACTCATTATAGTGCTCTTACAATAATCCATTATCTCAATATGCAAAGGTGGTTATACACAAGGCCAATTACACACGTTAACATCTTTTCTAAGCAGTGTTTTTTCAATGGTATCATTTCCTGTGTGAATCCTGAATAGCATCCAATAATGAGGTTATCATGTGTTTGTTCTTTTACAATATTAGCTCAGCACAAGAGAGCAAAAAAAAGGATGCATAAAGCTTTTATCCAATTAAATATAAGCATTTCAACAATGAGTTAGGACGTGCTAATGGCTAACACTAGTGGCAATTGGTCAGAATTTGCTCTAGTGCCCTGTGATTGTCTGCACGGACAAAGAGCTAACGAGCTCATGGTCAAACATAGAATAAATTTAACATTAACTCTAATGTTATGAGAGGAACCCGAACCGCACATTCGTCTGCAAAGATCAGGGACATAACAAACCCAGGGTGATATTCCTGCAGCTGCTAGACGCACTCTCAGAATCTCCTCTGCAAACCGCATTACATTCAGCAGCCATTTATTAAAATAAATCTACTTATTAATGTTAGACGCGCTTACAACCAATTGCCCCAGTGACCAAAAATATATTGTAGCGGTTCATTTGAAATGCATCCGTTCACCTTGCCGTGGTACATATCTAATGTCCCAATTTTCCGAGAGGCGGTAGGTGGAGGAAACGCACAGAAATACTTGCAATGTTGTCCCATAGCGCTGTGGGGGAGAGGGGGTTGAAGGATGAAGACCACGACAGTACCTTCTTACGAGAGCGCATCACAGCAAACAAAGATTAATTTGGTCAAGTCATTATCCGGTAAATTTAGGTGTACTGCGTGAGGGGGAGGGGAATAATTGTCTGTAGTTGCGGGTGGGGAGTGTGTGTGGATCACCTGGCCCGAGTCAGACTGATTGGACTCTGGGGCTGGGTGCACACCTGTGAGTCAATGTGCACAGGTTAAACCAGCCATCACCACACACTCAGGGATGTCTCATGGCAGCATGTTACACTTCCTGCTCCGTATCATTTTACTCTATGACTATGCAATAAACCAGTTCCAACATCATCACTGTGTGCTTGTGTGGCAGCCACCTAGGTGGCGTGTAGCATGGACCTTGTTACAGCGGGTTTTTATATTCCACTACAAAGTGAGGCGAGGAGTTTGCTTCTCTGTGGTTTTATATCTTACGCTTACAAATGCTTCTCTGGGAGAGCACACACGCACACGCACACACATATACAGGCATGCACAAACACAGGGACACAGGTATGCACACATGCACAAATGTGGACATGAACGCACATACAAACACACACACACACACACACACACACACACACACACACACACACACACACACACACACACAGGTGCATGTTCTCTTACTGGGGAGGGGAAAATAGAGAGAAAAAGAAAAGAGGATGATGCAACATGTAGAATATAGAGGGTGAAAGGGATGGAGAGCAGAGAGAGATTGCAAGGAGTGGGTGAGGATGAATGGAGGAGAGGGACGGATAGGTGGAATGAGAAGATCAGGGAGAGAGATAGCAGGGGATACAAATAGATGCAACATAATGAACAGGATGGATGGCTGGATGGAGTTGTAGAGAGAGAAAATTATAGACATGGGGATGGAAGGATTTTGTATTCCTTCATATTACATTTAATTTCAAGAGGGCATAACAGCTCATTAAACAACATTGTTTCAGATGTTGTACAATCACATCAAATACAATGTAGTTGTACTTGAGGTCTACCTGAAAAACTAGTGGAAAAACAAATCGAGAGAGAGAAAGAGAAACTGGACGGAATAAAGCATGCTTTTTTGTGAATGTTTTTTTTTTTTTAGCTTACAGGGTAACCCTATTCATATATTACCCCGATTGAACTGGTCTGTAAACTGGTTGTCAACAGATTGATGGGCAGATTGTGATTTAGATCCGTCTCTTACAGTCGGACTCCTGCTCTGCGCTGTTCAATGCCAAATCATTAGCTCTTTTCAGTTGGGGAGCAAAATAATTAGGAATCCTAAAATTATTTTTGGTGGGGTACTAAAGGACTAAAAGGAAGTTTCCGTTTTCAATAACCAAACTCGCCTCATGGATTATCAGTAACATGGCATTTTTTTACTTTTAGCAAAACAAATGGAAACTTGTTGTTTGTGCAGAATAGGCAGAAAAAACATAACTTTCCCTGTCTGTTTCATCCCTACTCTCTTTTCTTTTTCTCTTCCCTTCATCTCTTGTTCCTCTTTATCTATAGTATCTCGTTGTGTCTTTCATCCTAGTTTTCTTTTTTTAGGTGGCGGATCGTTCCGGAAGGTGCATTCTGCTGTCATTTCCCAGCAGATAACTCGGGGGCGGGGGGGGGTGTAAATGTATTCAAGTATAGCAAAGGAAGAAGAGAGAGAGTGAGAGAGAGGCCGTAATCTTTTGGATAATAGTATTAGGAAAATACAATATAAAATACATTCACATGCAGCATTTGCATTGTAAAATTATAGAATGTGTTTAGTGGCTGTGAGGTCAGCCCAATTCTTTACCACAGACACAAGAAATGATGTGTGCATTGAAAGGAAAGCAACAGGACGAAAGCATTCACACAATAAACTAAGATCCATACAAATATTAAACGTTTGAACATTTGAGAGATAGAAAGGACAACAACAGCCTTGGAATGGGTCTACTGCTGTCCCCGACAGATGATAGTCTACCAGTTTACATAAAAGGAAAAGAGAAAAGAGAGGGAGGCAAGGGGAGAACAGAACAAGGAACAAGGGAAGATAGAGAGATGCGTCATGAGGGAGATGGAAGAGAAGAAGAGAAGAGGGCTAAAGAAGGGAGGAGAATATAGAAAGAAAATAAACAGAAAATCAAAAACCATGATTCAAGGAAAAGCAGGGAACGGCAAGGACGCAGGAGAAGAATAGGGGCAGAGGTGTGTCTAAGTGTTTGTAAAGAAAAAAAGTTTTTTAATTCAAGCTCTTTCCAATCTCGTGAAATGGACCTAATGATGGGTATCCTGCGTAACTGTGTGTTCACAACGTGTAACCGCTACAATTACAATCAGGTCCAATTGTACCGGCTGCATGCCAGCAGCATGCAGCTGCCAAACAGTATTTAACAAGAAGGGTTGAGTCAAAACGCAAGCCATGCTGGTCACACAAGACTGGCAATCACACCCTCGTCGACGCATAACGATACAAGCAAACATGCATCCTGATCATTGTCATTTGGCCAATGAACGTGACTGGGAGATTAGAGGTTAGAATGTCCACACTAGTATTACACGAGTCCTCAAGATGTTGAATTGCAATAACAATTCAATCTTTTTTAAAATCATGGTGATTTTTTTGGGCAGGATAGCGTAGTAGTAAGGGTGTTGGACTCACAGCCCAAAGGCTCTGGGTTCCAACACGCACGTCCCTGCTACTAAAAAGAAGAGTAGCAAGACCAAATAGCTTTTGATGTGTGAAGGATAAATAAAGAAGGGTGTTGGGGGACTAGAGCGAGTGGACCCAAATGCTCAACACAGAATGACACTGACGCAGAGAGTAAATAATAAGGGGTTTTACTGAGGGCAACAAAAGTAAAGGCAGGGAACAGGAGGACGGGGCGAGGGGCTTGATGGCAGGCGGGTAGTCAGACAGGCGAGGGTTCAACAACAGGCGGGTAGTCAGACAGGCGAGGGTTCAACAACAGGCGGGTAGTCAGACAGGCGAGGGTTCAGCAACAGGCGGGTAGTCAGACAGGCAAGGGTTCGGCAACAGGCGGGTAGTCAGACAGGCGAGGGTTCGGCAACAGGCGGGTCGGCAGGCTGAACACAGGGAGAAGACAGTTAGCGAAAGCGACAGAACACCATAGCAAACTATCTTGACACGAGGAAGGGCCAGGGACGAAGTACTGACTGTTAAGTGGAAACAACGATCTAGCGATGATTGTCTGGAGATCCGGGGTTGAAATACTGTGTGAAGATTGAAGATTGCCGGCAGGTGTGTAGAGCGAGGGAGATGAATGGATGACGTAGGGTGAGAGACACTGGCCCCCGCTAGGTGGCAGAAGTGGACGGCGTGACAAAGGGAAGAGATAGAGGAGGAATAGTTGGATCATGAACTGTGGAGAGAGAGACATCTTAAAGGATGTGTGCGACCCATGCAACGATGTGAAATGATATATCTGGGCTTGTTATATAGAGGTCAGATATAGGTCATGTAGGGGTCAGGCTGCCATACTTTACCGATGGCACCAAAATACCTTTAAACTTTGCAACATGCACCCTAACACGTTGACAAACACAGCACACACTTTTTCACACATACACATATGGAAACGCACACATATCTCACACACACACACACACACACACACACACACAGACTTGCATTTCCTCAACAAAAGTTGATCACCTCTCCCCTTTTCCAAGTTTTTAGATTTCAGGCACTTTTCACTGAGTTAATATGTGCGATGGAAAATCTATTTTAGTTTGACAAATAAGAAACACTACAGACATTAGCAGATCAACAGCCCAGCGACACATTTTACTAGTAGCGTTTTAATTAATAACCTTATTGAATATGTATAATTAAGTTTTGGATTTATTTTATTTCTTGACATATTACTCAATTATGGTCCTACAGTATTTATAACTAGAAAATGCGTTGAGTGCTGTAGTGCAAAGTAAGGTTGAAAATATGTTTTCATAAAGCGACACAGTTTAAGAAGCAAATAAATGTTGAATAGCTTAAATCAAGTGAAAAGATTTGAACAGAGGTTGAAAGTTTAAAGTCTAATTGGAGTAAACAATGCTCACATAGCTGAGCTGTTGTAATAAAGTTTGAAATGGTTGAATCAAGTCAGTGACAGTCAAGTAAGCGTAGAAGGAGAAGAATTGTGTGTGTGTGTCATCACTTGTCATAGTAACTTGAAAAAGTGTGTTATTGACGTTATTCTTTCACATCTAGTTCATTGAGATAAGCTCACAGACTGTTAAGGCTTATACTGTTGGACTCTGTGGAGTCTCAGCTTTCATATGCCATCTACTTAAATGTTAGATCATTTTATACATGCCTATTTTGAGTGTTGTTTTATTTCAGCTCATGTACCAAATGCACATTTTCTGTGGCTGTGTCCCTGCACACGGACTGTGTGTGTGTGTGTGTGGGTGTGTGTGGGTGTGTGTGTGTGTGGGTGTGTGTGTGTGTGTGTCCAAGGCCAAGTTACCGCGGCCCACGGGTGACAGCCAAGCCCCCCGTTATGGTCGCAATTTATAGGGTGAGGCCCATTGTACTCCTATTGACCACTTGTATATGAATGAGGGTATTTAACTCTACTAAAATTATATGTTTGGAGGCTCTAGCCCAACCTGAAGTGACGGAATTGGTTGGTGAT
>OOFG01013644.1:3897-15265 GCA_900323295.1 Molva molva
ACCGGACCCGCCTCCACTCACCCCTCCGCTGCCTTGTCCGCTTATCTCCACCACCCCGCGGCCCTGCTCGGGTTTGCGCTGCAGCGGGTGCTGCATGTTGATCTCCATCATTCCATCATCAGTCAGGAGGATAACGTCGCCCTCGGCAAAGGATCCCTCTCCGGACGTTGTCCCAGAGCCAAGACCGCTGCCTGATGAACCGGAGGAAAACCCACCAGAGGGGAAGCCACCAGAGGGGAGACTGCTGGGTGGAGAGCCGGATAGCTCCTGCTCTCCAGAGGTCTGTTCTGTGAGGTCTACGAGGCCTTGTTGGACAAACGACACGTCTAGAAGTCCTGAACCAGAGATGGAGCCAGAGCTGAAACCACCGGTCCCTGATCCAGGCATCATGCCTAACCCTGATGAGGATCCTGACCCGGACATCATTCCTGAACCGGACCTTGATCCTGACCCGGACATAGCCCCAGATCCAGAAATATAATCAATTGCCCCTCTGCCAAACTCCTGCTCTGTGTGTTTCTGATGCATTTTTTCCACCAACTTTCCATCCACCATAATGACAAAGGACTCGCCACTGCTACCACTGAATTCCCCACTTCCACTTGCAGAACCTGCCGAACCAGATCCTGAAGAGAAGCCACTGAACCTGGATCCTTGCTGTCCATCTGGCCCCTCTTCTGACCCAGACCCAGATGCACTAGACCCAGTCTCCCGTCCCGATGTACCAGAACCAGATTCCAGTCCACTGCCAGGATAGGTGATGGCGCCACTTCCCTCACTTGCCTCCTGGGGTTGGCCAGATGTAAATCCTTCTCCCGAGGCCCTGTGTCCACTGCCACTGAAGATGATTTGGAACCCCGATCCGGAGCCCTCACCACTGGCACTGGAGACTCCGGACACCCCTGTCTGATCCCCGCTGCCACTACCACTGGCAGAGTGCTGCTCAGATGATCCAGAGCCAGAGACATCCGAGGGCGCTACAGGTACAAGGGTAATAGTGGGTATAATGGGTACCACTGATGAAGTATGCAAATAGCGACATTAGAATGAGGATAGGTGTGAATAAGTTCTGTTGAGGATCCACTCAATTCATTTGAGTGTTGGTTTACACTTTGTGTCATGTGATAAGAAATCAAAAGTTATTAAAAGCATGTTAAATTATCCTACCTGTTGGAGCAATTTGGTCAGTTGTAATTGCCGTCTTGTTCATGACGTCCTCCACCACAAAGGTTGTATTCACACTAGTCTCAATTTTGACGGAAACCGAATCTGAAAATCCCAAAACCACATGGGAGACATTTGGACAAGCAATATTCATGTATAATAATGCTGATGAGATTACAATTTAATTTCACTGTCTGATCAAATTATACTTTTATATATAATGATAACAACAAATACAAATTAACATTTTGTAATGAGATATTTTGTGTCGTTGTTTTTAGCAATCAGATTTAATGACATATATGTTTTTACCAGTAGGTGCAGCTTTGTCAACAGTGATGATTGTCATGTTGATTAGTTCTTCAACCATCTCTTCAAAAGTCTTATCCACACGTGTTTCATTTTCAATCTTAAGTACTGGAATCTCAGCTGAAAAGAACAATCACATTTTTAAATAACACATAGTGAATGAGTGAACTTCTGTAAGAATATATTTACAGTAATTTTGCACAGATATTTCGTGTCAGACAAAATAGCTTTTTTAGCAATTAGATTTCATGACATATTTGTTTTTACCAGTTGGAGCAGCTTTGTCAACAGTGATGATTGTCATGTTGATTAGCTCTTCCACCACCTCTTCCAAAGTCTTATCCACACTGGTTTCATTTTCAATCTTAACTACTGGAATTTCAGCTGAAAAGAACAAGCACATTTTTTAATAACGCATAGTGAAATAGGGAACTTCTGTAGAATATATTTATGGTTAAAGGGTTGGATTTCTTGTATTCGATGGAATTTCAATGTTTGTCAAAATCAGATTTGCTTCAATTTGCCCTCAGAAAAAACACATTTCACATCTCACATTTCACCCAAGAAGTTATTATAAATTAGATTTGAATACACTTGTTTAGCGAAACACACCACATTGCTTTGGTAAAGAAACACAATAAAAAAAGGTCTATATAAATATAATAATTAAGAAAACAGTTCCCAATATCCAACATATTTCCCTCTAGGCCTCCAGACGTGTTGTTGCAGTACCTCTGAAACAGTAGGCGTCGTAGCGAGAGTGCTGGTCGGGGAAGCCCGTCTGGTTGGGGAAGGCGTAGATGATGTGCACCCCAGCCTGGCCCCCCCCACAGTGGGCCCTGGGGCTGGTGATGGGGTAGCGGACGCTGCGGTCCAGCAGCCAGCCGGGCCGGCACTTGTCCAGCCCCTGGTTCCACGCGGCGAACAGCTGGCCCGTCGTAGCCAGCGTGGTGTTGAGTTTCTCACAGTGCTGCACAGCCTCCTCGTAGGAGAAGCTGTCGTAGTCGCTGGTGTAGAACACCTTGCCTGGGGAGACGGTGTTTATTTGTGGGGGGTTTAGAAAACACATCTACACCAAACTTTCAATCGGTCGTTCAGCAGTCGCTTTTATTCAAAGCAACTTTTAACGTGAGGCTGAGAATATTCAAAGGATACCATCAGTGTAAGAGCAACCGCATTATTTCTTATTTAAGTTATCCAGAGTCTGGTTTTCTTGTGTATGATATCATCCAATGATAGTGCTTCAACAACAAAACAAAATAGCCAAGTAAGTGATTAAGCTGTTTCCAGGAAAGCAAAGTGGTTTTTGAAGGTTCAAAGGAACTCTGAGTGCAGCCCGTATTGACCTAGCTAGCTAGCATTGAGGAACCATGGATGGGAAATAATTTGGAAGTTGGTTAATTGACATTGGTTAAGATAAACACACATTCATGTCTTTTGTCTGCTTGTAACCAATTCAGGGTTTTTTCTTTCAGACAGGAGGTGATGTCAGGGCACATATATTTCAAACAAGCATGTGTAAGCAAATGTGTCATGGTGTTCATATGTCATGATTGTGTCTCACCTGGGAGGTGGTCCACATAGCAGTAGACATCGTAGCGTTCGCTGGCGGTCCTCAGGCCGTACGACCTCACCCCTGGCAGGAGTTCCAGGTTACCTGCACAGTTACCTCTGGGAGACACTATAGGGTACCTGGGCAACAAGTCAAACAAGGGACAGTGTAAGTGATGGAAAAAAAGTGAATCAAAGTCACTATCAGTATTTGGTTTAATGGAACATGATCATGGGAAACAGATGTCACAAACAAACACACACACACACACACACACACACACATACAAAAACACACACACACATACACACAGGCAGTGTCGACCAAGTACACATGAGAAACCATGTGTACAAGATTGTTATAGGGCAGTATAGGGAGTTTGGTCGGGATATTAACTAAGGGGTCTATCGACTTTATACCATAAGCAAGCTTGACTGATCATAAATAGACAATAAATAGGCTATAAATCCAATGTAGAACGATTCCCTATTTGAGTAGCCTACTTTGGCTTGTTTTTGGCTGGTTTACCAAAGCTTAAAACACATCAAAGTAAATCATTGGACGATGTTCTGCCAAATCTTTGACTTCAGTACTACATTTACCATGATAAGAATAGGCAAAATGTGAATATGTCCCCTTTCTAATTTCAGATATAATAACATCAGACAGGTTGATATACGGACCGCCAAGCTACAAATGTCCTTGTTTTTTATTTCAGAAATCTGTTCACCTTAACCTAGCTTCAAGCCCCAATCTCAAATTTCCCATCTGGGATCAATAAAGCATTACCTTATCTTATCATGCAGCTGAATACTTATACAGTACTAACCCAATCAAAAAAAGCCTATAGGTTGCGTGTGTCATACAGAGTGAGAGTTCTTCTATTCCTCACCTGACGGTCTGGTCCCGCAGCCATCCGGCATCGCAGTGGTGCAGGCCCTTCTGGTAGGCGGCGTGGAGCTGCAGAGGGCTGGCCACCGTGGCGCCTATGCTCTTGCAGGCCAGCTGGGCTTCCAGGAAGGTCAGGGTGTAACGGCCCGTGATCGCCCGGTAGTGGAACACAACGCCTATGGAGGTCATAGGTTAACAATACCGCCCCAACAAACGAAGTCTGTTTTGTATTTAGGCCTTCTGCTACAACTGCTACTACTACTATGTAGTTAATTAGCAGATGTTTATTGAAAGCAATTTGTTTTTATACATGTATTAAAGGGACTACGTGTAGGACGTTTTACATGCATAAATCACTTTAAATTGCTATATATGAATAGGTTGTCATTTATCGTAAAAAATTAGACCTTCCCCAATGCCCTGGGCTGGGAATGAAATACTGTAGCCCCTAGACTATGCTGTCCCCCAAATATTATATATTCAATATATTTCACAACAGGCCTTTTGAATCTTCATAAATAATTTGTTTACACATAAAATAATTAGTCATGGTGTCCAATTCTTTCAAGACAAAGACGAAAAAACAACAACAACAATGTCTTGAGCACCTTGGGGACCCATAGCAGCATCCTCATCAGTCAGATGCACTCCACGGCCAGGGGGGATGGGCAGGGGGGAGAGTGTCACCATCTCTCCTTGGGCCTCCGGGGATGGGGTGGTCCGGCTGGGGAGCTCCACCGGCCCGGGGGTCATGGGGATGACGTCAGGGAATGGAGTGGTCAGCACCGCAGGCTTTGTTCCCCCACTGCCTTCAGCTGTTCACCAAATACAACCAAAGACGTGTTACTATATTCTTTAAACTAGCGTGTGTGTTTTTATGTACATCATGGCTGCACAATTAAGACGCCTGAGGGTTCCACATCACGCTAATGCCAGGTGTAATGCCGGGTCTCTCACGCCACACCAACCGGCAACCTCAGGATTGGAACACAAACGCTCTTACCTCGTTCTTAAGGCATTGGAAGTGAGGGTAACCCCGGGGGAAACTCTTCACTCTGTCTCACAAGTACTTCAAAACCGTTTCAATTCAGACATACGTTTCTCTCCACGATCCTGTTTAATGCGATCGATGCAGGTTACTGTATAGTTACGCCTCTTGGTTCTTTACTCTAGTTCTACAATTTAAGCAAGAAAAATGTGAAATGACTTGTCGCGTTGTCATCTGCTGGGACTAACACCTACATTGGTAGCATATGGCATCGTAGCGGGAATCAAGGTAAGGGTATCCCGTCTGGTTGGGATGCAGATAGACGGTCCGAACCCCCAGCAGGCCCCCGCCACACTGGGGCCTGGCCAGGTTGATGGGGTAGCGGACGCTGCGGTCCCCCAGCCAGCCGGCGCTGCACACGTCCATGCCGTCCTTCCAGGCCAAGTAGAGCTCCCCTGTGTTGGCTAGACGGGCACCCAGCTTGCCGCACTGGTCCCCCGCCTCGTAGAAGGTGAACTTCTCCACGGAGAAGGAGTAGAAGACCCTCCCTGGGTGAAGACAGGACTCGGGGGTGTTAATTCATCAATAGATTCACTGTTCTCTGGTTGGTGCTCCATTGAACAGGCTTCTTCAGGTCTGTAAAGGACTTTCATAAGAGAGCTATCCATTTCTTTGGGCATCCAAAGAACATATTTGGCTGACTGAATCTAAAACAAATGTTTAATATATTCTACCAACAATTTTGCAGATGCTCAATACTTGTTTCTCAGATAATGGCCTGACTGGAGGTAAATATGCCTTTAACTCATTTACAATATGTACCAAGCTTGCTTGACCGAGAACAAAAAGTAGTAGGGGGTAAATGTAACATGTAAGATTATAAAGACTTTTATAATACATTATGAAGCAAAATATACCGCCCTTTTAACAATATTGAATAATTTATCTGTATTTTTGTTATAGTGCCAATTCATTTATCTTGTTAAACATAAGACACCTTTTAAACAGTTGAAAAGATGTTAATTGTGCATCAGTTGAGAGAGTACCTGACATCTTTTCTGCAAAACAGTACACATCGTACGTCTCGTTGACTTCTCTGACGCCATACGTTCTCACGCCAGGGAAGTCCTCCTTGTCTCCGTAGCAACCTGCCCTTGGCTCGTGAATGGGGTATCTTGAGGACAACACAGTGTTGTTTATTTAAAAGCAAATCAGGCTCCCTTTTTCATTGAGAAGTAGAATCATTCTGAGAACCCTGAGAAGATACACTTGAATGTTTTTCTTCTGTCTAAGTAAAGAATAACCATATTTCCTTTTATCTAGCAGGGCGGAACGACTCAATTGCTCAATGGAACTTATTAAATATAAATATGCAGAGTACATTAACCCAAAAAAGATATTCTGTTGTACATGTGTTCAAAACAAACTCATAGAGGGATTTTAGAAAATAGCTCAATGGGCACTGGTAGTAGACTTAACTAGGCAATATAAGTCTATTACCCGTGCCCTGGTACATAAAAGGAGCAGACACGTAATTTGTGTTATGAGAGACACCTGCATTTGTGCTACGATGACGCCTCTGGGAAAATTGTCTATGCTCTATGCTCTCGTTGTGTCTTACCGAACAGTCTGGTCAGACAACCACCCAGCATCACACTGGTGGTAACCGTCGTCATACGCGGCCTGCAGCTGGGCCGGGGTGGCGATGGTGGCGCTGTTCTGTACACACGCAGCCTTGGCCTTCTCAAACGTCAGGGTGTAGCGGGTGGAGATGGCGCGGTAGTGGAACACAATACCTGGGGAACCATATAGGGGTCAAAAGTTTAATGAAATGTCCCACATTGGCCACCTGTGGTAGTGGGTTGGGTTCGGTTGGTGTACAACATTTCAATGAAACTACGACCAATAGTGAATAACCAATCAATAGTTTACACTGTCAGTCGTGCATTGTCCTTTGACATAAAATGTCTTACATCAACTTCACTTGGATAAAAAACATCTGTACATAATTATGTTGAGCCTGCATATGATGCTTGTATGCTTACAAATTGACCATCAGTGCTTTTGACATTTAGTGTCTCACTCAAAGTTTTGGCTGTAATTAATAAGATGAGATGGCACTTTACTGATCCTAGACGGGACAATTAGGGTGTCACAGCAGCAAGTACAGGACAGTAGTAGAAAAGAAATTAAAACAAGAGAAAACAAATACACACACAATACGAGCAGTAGCAATGTCGTGGGTAGAGTGCAATAGTTGAGGGGAATATGTGAGCAGAAGAAGAAGCCGCAGCCTACCTTGCACCTGGATGTGGACCGAGTCGTAATTGTCCTCCAGGCCATGCAGCACCTCACAGCGGTAGGTCCCCGAGTCCCGGGCCCGCAGCTCCGTCACCTCGATGGTGGCGTCGGTGGCCACCAGCGGGTAGTTAACCATGGTCACGCGGTCCAGGTACTCCGTCTCCACCGCCACCTTGCCCCCGGAGGCCACCAGTATGGTGGTGATCTTCTTCTGGGTGATGTAGGTCCACTTGATGCGGTGGGCGAGCGGTGCCATCGGGGCGTCTGATCCCGGCTCCTTGGTGGCGGTGTCCTGGAAGTAGCACGGGATCACCACCTTGTCGCCCAGCAGCGGCCGCAGAGCAGTCTCCACCGGGATGCTCACACTCAGCGTGCCGTCCAGGCCTGGGCTCCCCAGACACAGGGTGGATTGATCAGCTCAGTTATTTGTGTTAGGCAAGGTATATAGGTTTCCATGATGACCCTCATTGAGTGGAGATCTGGATAGTGTGTGTTTATCCACAATGCCAATACCAGGAGTGGAAACATTCTAAACTTGGGTGGCCCAAGTTGAAATCAAACCGCTAACTCTGGCAGTGTTAATGCCTTGCTCAACCAGTGGGAATCGAACCCCTAACCCTGGCAGTGTTAATGCCTTGCTTTACCAGCGGGAATCAAACCCCTAACCCTGGTACTGTTTATGCCTTGATCTACCAGTGAGAATGAACCCCTAACCCTGGCAGGTTTTATGCCTTGATCTACTAGTGGGAATGAACCCCTAACCCTGGCATGGTTAATGCCATGCTCCACCAGTGGGAATCAAACCCGTAACCGTGTCAGTGTAAATTATTATTCATATGGACACCATTAATGATCATACCGTGTGCCACATGGCCTTATCCATCTCATTAAATTGTCATTTTGATTGCATTTTTGCATTTTGCTTTGTTTGTTTACTATTTCAGAGTAGTCATTGAAATAAGGACATTCAGACTAAAAACACATGTAATGTAATTATACTTTCTTAATGTTCATTTTCATTTTCACGCAATGTCTTTCTCTCTGGATGTCTGTCTGTACACTCACCATCGTGGTCTTCAAACGGGGCTGTCGCCGTTATGTAGGGCAGGCAGACGCAGAGAATAAGTAGAGGAGTCATGGTTACCTGAACAGCAGAAAAAATATTCCAAAGATGAGTCCTTCCATATCTATTTTCATTTACTTCTGTCCTAGTAACATGAAAGTAGGACAGAACAAAACTCCACCCACCAGTACAAATTCAGAGAAAATATGAACAGCTTTCAGGATAACAATGTTTCAAACTTCATAACCTGATGATTTTTGTACCTCACGTAAAACACTGTGTGTCATTAATGGTCTGAGAGCAGTCTGAAAGGATGCATTTTATTTCCGTATCACAATTTCCTGAAAAGCTCTGTAACGTCCATTGTTATTCATTATATATCACTGTGTGTGCCTTTAGTGTCCAGGTTCATTACGTCATTCCTGCCGCTCCAATGGAAAAAGGACATCAAAAGTTGCTATGCCATGGGGAAACAGGCTGACTCCTGGCCAAATAAAAAAATGAAAGACCCTCTGTCTCCTTCACACAGGAACTTCTGCTCAATGCACAAATATATTCATTTGGAAAAAAAAGCATGCACATTCAAGAGAAACACTTCTCTTAAGTTATAATAATCATAAAACATGAATTCCCCTTTGCTCTGTTCCGATCAGTTGATAGTTCTCGTAGGTACTCTTATAAATAAATAAAAAATTCTGTTTGCTTATCTCTCAACATAACATGGCGCTCTCAACATGCATCGAGGTGATCAACTTGTTTATTTTCTCTTCAACTCGGTGACGTACAGTGCGGGCAGCATACGTTAGTGGAGCCTGCCAACACTGTTACCCTGTTGTCCTGCAGAACCAGCCCTTTCTACAGAACGTACTGACTTAGCATCTTACAGGTCTTACAGTGAGAAAGTGTGACCGTTTTGACCCCTCGTAACGCTAGGCCTATAAAATACAATTTAAAGAGCCGGACCCACCTTGCAAGCTTAGAGGTCCAAGGTTAACCATTAATAAACCTGGACATCACAACTGCCAGGTGCTTACCACCTGTGTGTGCGTGTGTGTGTGTGTGTGCGTGTGTGTGTGTGTGTGTGTGTGTGTGTGTGTGGGTACTCATACGTGTGTCCTGCTGCCAAAGATTTACAGTTGTCACTATTTCCAATAGTGCGAAAGAAAAATCTGAATTCACAAGTTAAAATTTTATACTGGGGGAAAATAACACTGTCCTACAAAAACAGGCACTATTTTATGACATGAACAATCGATTTTCTAATCTCTTTTCAATTTGAAGTTATTGAAGAGATCATCCTTATATTAATATTTATTTGAAATATGAAGTTTCCAACAGTGGGTTGCAATACAGCCAATAACACTCTGCTCAGCACTTCATAATAAAGTAACAGACGATGCCAGCAAAATACTTCCACCAAAACTGTAGCCCTCTTATTGGTCACTTTCAAACTGTTTAACCGCTCAACGTCTCTCCCTTGAAATGCGTCATTTAAATGTGGGTTTCTTACTTATATACACTAGCATTGTGAACAAGCCAAGCAAGGCCAAGCCAAGCCAATCAGCCCTTTTTCCACACTGGGCCCATTCAGTGAGCCAGGGGTGGCTACTGCTCCCCCCTAGCTAAGCCACTGTGGTATGTTCCATTCACCAGTAGTGGCAAATGGGGCAATAAGGCCTTGGTCTGTTTCAGGGCAAGGTGGGGGTTTAGGGGCTGGCTTGTGAGAGGCCAACCCAGCCAAGGTAAACACACGGGCATCTAGGGGGAAGGTTCCCCCCGCGCCCTCGCTCCCTGTGCGCCCGCCCTCTGGACTCACTCGGCGACGGCACAGAGTAGACATTGATATGCATGCAGTGCATACACACAAGTGCACATGCCAAATATCACTCTCTCGCGCATGCACAGACGCACGCACACATACACACAAACACACACACGTACGCGCCCGTGTACACATCACCAAGGGTAGGTGGGATACGTCCGATTCCCCAGGCAAAGAGTGTGTGTGTGTGTGCTTGTATGTGTGTATGTGTGTATGTGTGTATGTGTGTATGTGTGTGTGTGTGTGTGTGTGTATATGTGTGTGTGTGTGTGTTTGTGTGTGTGTGTGTGTGTGTATATGAGAACAGATACTTGTTAAGAAAATGGGTGGAGGAGCTCAATTCATGCTGGAGTTTAGTAAACCTGTATTAACTGTTCCATGATCAAAGACATGCTTGTATTCAGAATGCATACACACGTCCACATGCATCTTTAACACGCATATAAGGGTACACAGGGATTCTGCATGATTACAACCTTTACAAATACCATTCAAATCATACTTGTTATAATTATATTTAAAATCACTTTTTTGTTAGCCGATCTATTAAAAAGATTTGTCATCTGAATGAGTTTTCTCATCTACAACAATACATTGTCACACCACTCATAACCAGTCCAAGATGCTGAAATCCATCAAGATTTATCTCAAAAGTATGAGTGTATCATTAGAAAACAGTACTACAATCCACACTGGTAGACCGGTTATTGAAGCAAAGTAAGATTTGATGACAGTCCAAACATAACTATTCATGTCATTTTTTTCAGTTATGGGATGCAATTGAATATGGGCATCACACCAACAATAACGTACAAAAAATATCTCTTTAACGAAGTAACAAAATAATGGATCAAACATAAATGAAGAATATTAGGGGAATAGTAGACATGTTGAATAACCATTTAACAAAGGTCAAAGAACAAAGCCCAGAACTAGAAAAACATATGAACCTAGCAATAATTTCCTTATTACTATATGTCATTCCTTGAATGCTTAGCAATTCAAAAACTTGCATCAGGTTACTTTAGTATCCATCACAAAAAACCTCATGTCCTCGTCATGTTTACAATGAGGAATCAAAGTGTTGCTAAAGGGCCCTTTGACAGAACTACATGCAGTAAAGTATAGACCTACCATTAATCCAGCAAAAGATCCCAGTGCCATCGACTCTGCCGGCCAAATCACTCTCTTAGCCTAGATTCTGACTGGGGGCCTCTAGCTCCTGTTTATGTCAGAGAGCAGAAAGAGCCTTTATTTCAGATACTCTGCAACAAGTTA
>OOFG01013708.1:1970-14534 GCA_900323295.1 Molva molva
GTGTTCCTACGACACGTAAACACAGACTGTCGTGGACAGTAATGGTCCCCTATCGCCACTGAAATGTTGGTAATGGGGGGGACGGAGGGTGGTCCGCAAGCCTAGACTCACAGTGTCCGACACAGACTCTGAATAATGGTTTAGCAGGCATCACAGGGTATCATGCATGTTTTTGTGTGTGTTCGTGCATGTGTGTACCGATGCAGGCAGTGCCCTCCTCGTCGGTGCTGAACCCTGATTGGCAGACACACAGGAAGCTGCCGGGTGTGTTCCTACAGCGCCCCCTGGAGCACAGAGAGGGATTCTCCACGCACTCATCTATATCTGGACACACATGCACATACACACACACACACATACACACACAGAAACAAATCACACACAATCTCAATAAAAAATGTTTTGATTTTGCAGCAGTACAAAGATGACTTCAGATTAAATTTGATCTTTGGGCATCACTTTTTACACAGGTGAGGTTGGGGACTGGTCTAAAAAGACCCCCCTGATTATATCACATAATGAACATCCAGTCCTAGACCAAATCATCTAGACCAGTAGCTCATACCTCCACCACTTCACGTGGGGAAGAACATCATGTGTTAATCTGGCGGGTGAATGAGTGAAGGTTTCGGCGCGACCAACTTACCTACGCAGGTGGTGCGGGTGGTGTCTAGTCGGTGGCCCTCGTTGCAGTGGCAGGTGTAGCCTTCCACCAGGTTGTAGCAGATGCCCTTGCCGCAGATACGAGGGCTCACTAGGCACTCGTTCACCTCTGGACCACAAAACAAGCCATGCATGGTTCAAAGAGCCCCTGAGAGGGATGGTGTAGTGGCTATAGGGCTGTGGGGCTCCCAGACGAAATAATGTCATCGCTTCTTTTGTTTTTCTTTGACCACATTTTATTTTGAAGCTCTGTGCACTTAGAAAGAAAATGCACAGGTGCAGGATAGTCTAGTGGTTAGGGTGTTGACTCCCAGCTGAAAGGTTCTGGGTTGATACCACCCCCCTCCAATGTCCTCAGTCTACCTACAGGCATCCTTGAGCAAGATGGCCCCTAACCCCCTTAATGACATGTGACATGAGACTCTTGGGGTAAAATCACTGCTAAATGACTAAATAGGAGTCGTACTAGAAGTAGTAGTAGTAATAATAAATAGTAGTAGTAATTCAGCACTTATCTTCCTGTGCAAGCTTTCAATGAAATTAGAGTTTCTCTTTCTTGAAATTCAATAATAGAAAGAAATAAATGTTTTAAGGTTTAGGTTTTAAAAAATAAAATAACTCCAGCAACCGCACACACACACAGACACACACAGACACACAGACACACACACACATATACACACACACACACAACCACACACTGAAAGCAGCCTGAGGTTATGGACATTCGCCGAGCAAGAATTACCAAATATCCACTGTGGTTTTGTCAGTCTGCCCAACTATGGTAGCAGAGGTCCTGCCATCACAGCTCTCTTGCATTTCCTCCTCTCTCTCTCCATCTGTCTCTCTCTTTCACCCTCTCCCTCTCCCTTCTGTCTCTCTGCCCTGGTCTCTTTTTGTCCCTATTTCTCTTGCTGTCCAACTGACTGTCTCCTATTTTCACCAGGCTCAAAGTAAATATATTTTCAACTCTGACCTCTAGTAGCACTGACCTCTAAAACCACCACCAATCCCAGTCCATGGATACTAGCTACCAGTTTTATTTGTCAGATTAAAGCTGTTTTTCTTTTTCTTTGAAGCATCCCATTGACCAACATTGGCCTAATGGACTACTTATGAAGGACTGGAGAAGACAAACAAGACGGTTCTATAGGAGGAGGACCAGATCTGTCTCTCACCTGCTGACTGCGTAGGAGCGATGTCCTGGCCTGCGTTGGACGGAAGCAGCTCCACCGGGACGGGAGGAGAACTTCTCTCATACACCTCTGTGGGAGTTGAAAGAACCAGAAAAGAAGAGACCCAGGAAAGATTGGCAGAACAGATAATTACACAAAGGATCAACTGTAAATATTTCCTCTATAAACTTTCAAAGACATTTAACCACATGATGATACCCAACATGACATGTGACAATTCGAACCAACGAAAACAAAAACGAAGGATAATTAAACTACATAATTTGTACAAATTCCGATTGAAATCGATTTCTTTTGTTGTATATGCAGACGATGTTCATGTATTTACGACTGATACAGTAAACAATGAATTAATGTCTGTAGAGGAGAGGAGTTAGAAGGACACCTGGGTAGGCAGTCTCCATCTTGACAGTGAACACACCAGGGGAGAGCTGAGGTTGGATGGGGTCAACTAATGTCCTATCACTAACCCCAGGAACTAGCAGCTTCTTCAACAACAAGAAGACACACAACAACATGAACCCACAGAAGAGCAACAGGTCAGTATGTTGACTTGTACGACGCTATGTGTAACATACAAGGGCCATAATCCTTAGGAGCTTTGGCAATGAGCGGCACTGCTAACGCCATGCGAAATGGTCGCCGTAGACGTAAGCTTATTAGCGTTAAGCTAGCATGGCAGCTAGGTAGAATTTGAAAAAGAAAAGCGGGATGAAATAATAAAGAAATGATTTGATAACAAAGCAAGACTGAATTGCTTGGTGAATCAGAGGAAAAGTTTGAAACTTGTTGAGCGGGAACCTTGGATGTTTTCGATGAAATCAGCAAGAAAGCAAATAGATATAAATCTAATGGCATTTTGTAAAATAAGCTACAATCATGTTTTTTCAGTGAAAGCAGGGAGTGTTGCACTCTGGTATCTAAGTTAAATTTTGTTGATGAAGAGGCGCCGTAAAGCAGGTAGGTATAGTCCGAGAGGCTAATTTGACGTAGCACGTAGCTTGTTATACTGCCCATGGTCATGCTGTCAGACTGCTGACCTCATGCAGAGATGATGTCACCATTAGCAGGTAGCGCGCACATTTTCGTGCATGCACAAGTTTTGAATCATTAATAAAAAAATAAAAAACTGGAAACGGGATTGGAATGACATCCTACCTGATCATCTGTAGGTGTAGCTACTAACCAAATAGAAAGAAAGGAAACAAGTTTATATAAATATATATATAAAGGGAGAGATATATCATGTAATAATGTACGACGGTTCAGTAAGATTTAAATAGCTTCTGTCTCGTCTGAGCACTATCAGGATGACAAAAGTGAAAAGTTACCAAGCACATGAATCTACTTGCATGATGTCTGTTGCAACACAGGTCAAAGGTCAGATTATAATACGACAGGTGATGTCACTTCAGTGAAACCTGTGTTTCCTGCTGAAGCTGTGGTTTGATTACATCTTTAAGTGATAACATCTTTAAGTGGTTTAATTACATCTTTAATATCCAATGTTTTTTTGGTTACCATTCGATATTAAAATATCCGATGGTAACCAAAAAAAAAAATACAACCAAGAAAAAGATTATAGATAATGTTATTATTCCCAAAGCCCACCTCCACCGCCACACATCTACCGCAACTCTGGCTCTCAGCTTGCTGGGATGTGCTGCCAACCTGTCTTGGTGACGAGAGCCACATTAGCCCTCGGGTGGTGTCCAATACGGAGCTACACAGCCTGGGTGAGAGGCTGTCTGTCAGGCCCCTGTCTCCTCTGTCCTCCACGGTTCCCTACCCCTCGGTTACACGTTGTTCCACAGCAGCTTAGCGACCGTTTTGGACCAGGGGTTGGGATAGACACTCTGCCAGCTTTCTCTCTCTGCCCACCGGCTGCTAAGCATGCCCGGAATTATGACCCATAAGAGGAGGACCTAGCTGTACCCCGCGGTGCACACACACACACACACACACACACACACACATGCAACACCGGACTACATGTATGCATACAAACATGTATGCATATGCGTACCCCGCGGTGCACAAACACACACACACACACACACCCACGGACGTACAGATATGTATGTTTACAGTGTAAACACAACACACACACACACACACACACACACACACACACAGGAAATCCACTTTAGGATTTCCTGTGTCTTCCGTGTCTAAGAGTCTAGGGTAGTGAGCATAGTTTTGTAGGAGTTTGAAGGAGGACCACCATGGACCTTGCAAATACAATTTTTTCAGTGACATGATGATATTAATGAATTATTTAATGAACGTGAAGTGACATGAATACCCTCATATTTGTAGTCAACTACAACACATGGAATACTGAAAGGGGTCACCTTAGTGCTGTTATTGATTAAATGCAGATTGCTCCTTCATTATCAGCAGACTGACACGGTGTCATTAGTCAATCGCGTGGGAAAAATAACTTAGGCAATTAGTTGGCCGCTACTGCCAGCTACCATATAATCACACAGGCGTTCCTGTATTCATCTCTGAAGCAAGGCCAACGTGGCAACGACATCCCAATTTACATTCAGCTCCTTCTTGACACACCCCGGAGAAACTATTCATTGTGTCTCTCAACATTTTTGACCGCAGCTTTTCTTTTTAACTGCATGTTCATTGTAGATTAGAATTCCACAGATGTTCTCCATGGCCCTGAATTGAGGAGTGGTCAGAGGAAATCGCTTCGGGCCCTGCTGCAAGTTTGTGTTCCTTCTAGCTTTTCCTTCTAGTGCTGTTGGAGAATCACAGTTCTATCCTGACTGCTCCAGGCCGGACAAAATCAACACTTAATTCTCATTAATGAACTCATTAATAAGGATCTAGATTAATAAGGATCTGAGGAAATCTCGGAAGTATTAACAAGCATGATTGGCTATCAAAATTATCCATTTTGCACACCCCTCTTTAAAATACCAATTGTACATGTCTAGTTGGAGCTCTGCTAGACCATGGTTCAGCCTCACCTTGCATTGGGCCGTCTGTTTCCCCGAAGGCTTCCACTGGTTTCTCCGGCGTGGGCAGTGGGCGGGGACGGGCCGTGGCCACAGGTTCCTGGTAGGTGATCGGTTTGTTGACGGGCGGCTTGGGCAGCACAGTGTAGCCCATCCCACCGGGACATATGTCTTTGAACTTGGCTACAAGACGACAGACATGAGAGAAGACCAGACCACGAGATAAACTATGTGTTACATAGAGTGTATTCTGTATGGTAGTGGCTTCACGTTTGACAGAGCTAACTTAGATCGGGAGTAGTAGAGATTTAGGTCTTTCATCAAAAGTGTCCAATTTCATATGAACCCTTTTCATAATAATACATTGCCCTGTTATTCTCCCAAAAAAATGTTTAGCAAAATTCCCCTCAAGTGTCCGACACCAAAGGAAGGTTGTTGCTTTACGGATCTGTTTGTAAATACTTACAATACATTACTTTACCACGAAGAAAGAGAAAAAAACAGGCTTCCCTTATTTGAAGCTTGGTCATGAAGGTAGTGGGTACATATCTGGTCCGTTCTCAATGGCTAGCTAGTTCAGTGTAAATGTGTCATATTTACTTTTATAATCCTATTTTGTCCAAAGCTATTGGTCAACCATACAACCTGAACACACGGTAGATCCAGAGGATGTTAAGAGGAGTATTTTACATTTCCTTTCAGAATCCAGCCAATGAGTCCTGGAATTCTCTGTGAAACTCAGGCCCAGAGAGAGAGAGGACACAGCCGCTTTCCAACACTTGATTTTGTTGGCTTGACGAAGGTCCCTTGTTAGTAAGGTGTACCATATAAACACACCACGCAAACACTGCCTCTTTGTTGCTGCGTGGAGCAGCTGGCTATCACAGTCCAAAACCGAGGAAATTGAGAAAGACCGAAACCCAAAAGGAGCCCAGAACCAAGATACAGACATGTTGATAATGCATCTAAAAGCAACTACTGTACTAGCAAAGCAGGGGACCACATGCAGACAGGAAGTGTGGGGGGTGATACAGGAAGTGGACTCTGGGTCCTACCCGGATTTCTTTAACATAGGCCCCCATGTTCATGTTCGCCATTCTTTGCGTTGAGGATCCTTTCCGCCCGTATACTTACTACCAGGTCATCTTCGCTACAGTGGTACCTCTGGTGGACGTGAAGGTGGGGAACCTTACCTGTTCCGGGGAGGGGGCAGGGGTCACAGCGCGGACCCCAGGCCTTTCCCACGCTGCAGCAGCACAGCTGTTTGCTCAGCTGGGCCGAGACCGGGTGCAAACACTGCTTCCCAGTGGTGACCAAGCGGAAGCATGCCCCTTTCTCCTCCTGGATGGCTGTGTAGGCTGCAGAGGCAGGTGGTGGAGGTGGTGGAGGAGGATGAGGAGGTGGAGGAGGGAGAGGAGGTGGTAGAGGAGGAGGTGGAGGAGGAGGAGTTGGTGATGGAGGAGGAGTAGAAGGAGAGGTGGAGGAAGGAGAGGTGGAGGAGGATGAGGAAGATGAGGAGAGGCGGTAGGAGGAGGAGGTGGAAGAGGAGGAGCAGGGCAAGGGTGGAAGTGAGGTGAAGATGGATGGGGGGAGGATGCAGGGGAGGAGCGCCAGATTGCAGGTGACAAACAGGAAAACAAAAATATATGGGAAAAGGGGGAGAAAACAGACAGGAGGACAAATCAAGCGCCCCTTCACCGTAGAAGCTCTGGAAACCACCGACACACATTCCCCACCCAGCAGGACGACCCAAACCCAACACACAACCACATCTCTAACCACATACTTGTCAACTCTCCAGATTCATCCAGAAGGGCTTCTCAATGCCCCAGGGGTCCAAAATACGCCCTATCTCACTTGATCTGTTATCCAATCGTTCATTCTAAAAACATTGTGGTGGTTGGCCACTCGTCAGGCCCTTGATGCCTAAAGAGGCCAAATGAAGGCCATGATCCTCAGTATCTTGTGGTCACATTATGATTGGCTAGCTGCAGTCTTCCGATTGAAGTGACCTCATGAAGGCTGTGCTGGCGGACTGTTGCTTGCCATGTTATTTAGTTTTCATACGCCCTCATCTTTGGTTTGGAAAATCCTCCATAGTTCTGAGGTCTGGAGGTTGGCAAGTATGTACATTGCTAAAACAACAAACTGGTAATAAATATACCCTGTATATATATATATATATATGTGTGTATATCCCCACATATGCATTAATGCATATGAATTCTAAGTGACAGAAAACCCCATCTACCATATTTCCATATGGTCGCACCTACATTAAAGTATACAAAACGAGTGAAAGCAAAAAACAGCATAGGCCTATGGACTGACAGAAGGTTTTTAAGTACAGGTTGGTGGAAAGAAAATCCAACATGTAAGGTTTTCATGCCAATGCCTCATGCAATATAAAATGCAGCATGCATGCTAATGCCCAGGATGCTACCAGTGCAGGCTAAACTAGAGCCTTGCTAACACACGGAATGCTTCCAGTGCAGGCTAACCTGGTGTCATGATAACGCCCTACATGCTACCAGCATAGGCTAGCCTAGAGCCATGCTAACACCCAGTATGCTACCAGCACCATGCTAACACGCAGCGTGGTTGGTTAAGTCTGTGTTCTTCTACTGTTGCATTTCGCTCACAGCGCGCACACAGGTACTGGAAACCCAGAGCCCAGACCCAAG
The DNA here is from genome assembly GCA_900323295.1 of Molva molva. NCBI lineage: Eukaryota > Metazoa > Chordata > Actinopteri > Gadiformes > Lotidae > Molva > Molva molva. The sequence goes on from OOFG01013708.1 coordinate 9,489, forward strand.
CAGACGATGGAAAACCACAACACATTAACCGGCCAGCTTCCTGCCAAGGCCCTGTGTGGGCAATGCTTCATAATCTGACCATTTTATAGTTATGGCAATTACCATAAGTTCAGTGAGCTGTTTTCTGGAGAAAGTCAGGTTTTTTCTTCACCACAAAAAAGGGGAGAACAGAACAAAGGTTGGACAGAGGCGGGGCTTGTTGAAGCCTGTCCTAAGATATCATTGAGCTGAAAAGAAGCCCTTGGCAGATTACCTGCAGACACCAAGTTGCCATAATACAGATTTATACTGTGTGTGTATGTGTGTGTGTGTGTGTGTGTGTGTGTGTGTGTGTGTGTGTGTGTGTGTGTGTGTGTGTGTGTGTGTGTGTGTGTTTCTCTATATATGCATATGTGGCTGTGTCTGTGTCTAGGTGTGCATGCTTGTGTATATGCATGTGTGTGTATGTCTGTGTTTATATATTTATGTGTATGTGTGTGTAAATGCCTGGATTATGCTTGCGTGAATGCATGTTTATCTATGTGTGTGTGTGTGGGGGGGGGCTGTGTGATCATTAAATGTGTGTTTGTAGAAAAAGTAAAAGCAGAGATCCTGTGTTGTGAAATTGTTGAGGTTTATGAACCAGCCAGCCTCACTCCCGGGTGCTGCGTGACTCTGTCCACCAACAGATGTTTCACTTTATTACATTTTTACACACACACACACAGAGACAGACAGACACACACACACACACACACACACACACGCACACACAACTACACTCACAAACAAACACACTCAAGCACTCCACCTTCTCACACACACTCAAACTTAATATTGACCAGACTAGTGGTTAAACAAAGTTGGTATATCTGAAATAAACTTTGGAAATCTCGCCTTTTCATTGCACATTTTTCATCTCTCCCTCACTCTCTCCCTTCCTCCTCTCAGTATATTGTATCTATAATATCTCAGTCTGGTTCAATAAAAACACGGGAGGTGCATAAACAGAGATTTGCCAGTGCGTGGGTATATTCTGCGTTCCACTACAGTGCTTGGTATATGGGGTGGTAGGTTTGGGGGAAGGAAGGGTTGGGAGTATGGTCTGGCAGACGTCAAGTTCACACATCATGCTCTGGAACATGCAGTTTCAAAGGTTTCCTGGTATATGCGCACATGTCATCACTCATCGGCAGGCTTCAAGCAGCATGGCGGGAGGTCCTGCGAATGCTCGTGTTTTAGCTAAGCATTAGGTGGACATTTCAATGAACTCCATGAAACACAAACAGATAATCCTGCTGGTTAGGTCCGTCATCTTTAAAGGGAACGTCAGGCTTATGAAATATCACGAACCGTGTTATTGAAAAAGCATGCGGATATGATTAGGATTACAGGTTGGATTACAGAGGGCTTAACACCACTGGACTCTCACAGTGTGGATGACCAATCATGGGGAAGAAGAGAGGAGAAAACGAGAGTGAGGGAGGAATAGATAGATAGAGAGGGAGGGAGAGGAGGTGAGAAAGAGAGAGAGAGAGAGAAAGAAAGAGAAAGAGAGGGAGAGATATAGAGCAAGAAAGAGGAAGGATGGAGAGAAAGAGAGAGGGAGAGAGAGAAAAAGAGAAAAATAGACAGGTAGAAAACGAGAGACAGAAAGAGAGAGAAATAGCAAAAAGAGAGAGAGAGGCAGAAAACAGGACAGCGAGAGACAGAGATAGGTCGAGGTCTAATATGGATGCAGGTGAAGAAGTGTGACATCACTACTTACGTATGCAGGTGGCGAGCGAGGGGTCGGGCATGAAGCCGGCTTTACAGCGACACCGGTAGCTGCCCAACGTGTTCAGACACTCCCCGTTAGGACACACCCCCTGGAGCCGGCACTCGTTCACGTCTGTCCACCACCACAACATCAACATGTTAGTTTTTTGTTTTGGATATTTTTTAACCCTATTGGGCAAATCCTCTAAGAGGCTATGACAATGAAACATTTCAGATAATATCAGATAATACTTTATTGTTTCTAGACAGGAAATCTAGTAATTTGGGAATTGAATAATATATAAAAACATGTTACAGATATATAACAATACATACAATCAACAAACATACTAGACATACATCCCAATATAAAGGGAGGATCTAAATCAATCGGTGACCTCAAATCCCTAAAATAATCTTAATAATAAGAGCCACGCTACATCCAATAGCTATAACCAATCAAAGTCACCTAGCAAACCAGAGTTAGCTTGCAGCAGTAGCAACAATGGGTATCATGTTTCTTCAGTGGCTCAGTGGTGCATTCAGGCTGCTGTCCTTCCAACTCTAACTGTAATACATAGCTGCAACCCCTGAAATAAAACTGCTAAATTTGTTTTCTCCTGTCGCCCCCTGCCCTTAATTTATCCTGTTCAGAGAACACTTGTCTGCTGGATGTGCCTGTGTGTATGCGGTATGTGTGTGTGTGTGTGTGTGTGTGTGTGTGTCTGAAATCCTGCCAAAATTCGACCTATGATCGTAATTTTCCTCTTCTTAGTGTTGTTCTCATTTTGAGGTCTTAATACTTTTGTTTCTGTTTGGTTCTGCCTGGCCCTCGACTTAGTCATCAGAGATGAGATGGAAAGATAGAACAAACGTAGGGATGGGCATGGGAGAGAAGTATGCTGGATATGTACACAGAGAACGGAATTGAAGAGTCTGTGTGTTAAACCCATAAAGGCTCATGAAACACGTGTTCCCAGCATGTGTGAAAACAATCGAACAAAAGATGCTTCAGAAGGGAAATGTTGAAGACGCTCTTACCTTGGCAGTGAGAGTTGTTGATGCGCTTGTATCCAGGGGGACAGTCCATGAGAGGGATGGCTGGATGGGGAGGGGGATGGAGAACAAGGGCCACAATAAATACTGTATAATGATCAACATTAGCATGTGCAAAAGCATTGTGCATGGAATGATAACAGCACGATATTTACTTTAAAGCCCAAAGCACACAGAGCGTGAATTTCCCTATATATTTGTACTGCTACACAAAATATTAGTCAAGTACTTTTGTTTAAATGGAGCAATACCGTTCATTACGTCAGCTATAAAAGGTTTTGCATGTGGGTTGTGCTTAGAAAAGCTAAATGATGACATATTTTAAATTAAACACGAGGTGAAGTATTCTGCTTTCTCTGCTTACAGTAGCTACCTCCAGTGTTTGTCAGTATTGATCTTGCACGCGCTTCACAAAACACTTAATGATGAAACACAAATAATCTCAGAATCCCCGGAATCAAACCATCCGGTAATATCATATGACTTGGTATCTGGATCAGACATACAACACATCACAAGGTCAATGAGATGCCGGGTAATTGAATAAGGGAATATCTTGGCTGGAGAAGAGCTCCTTGGACCAAAGAAAAGCTCCTGGACAGGGTTTCTGTACCTGAAGCCATTAAAAGCCTCCATCACAAAGGATTAAGGTCAGTCCAAGGTTTAGGATTAGAGACATGTGGTAAAATCCATTTGAACATGGAACTGTGAAGCCCTTTGAGGCTGTAATGTGAAAAATGGGGGATTTATAAAGAAACAAAAAACTTGATTCGACCATACTTCAAATGCCACACCTCCTGGCCAAGGCAGCCCAACAAAGATAAAAAATGCTTTATGTCCCTCAGGTCACTCTGAACCAAGCTTTGAGGAGAATCCGGACCAGCTTGTAAGCAGGGGGACTGCAGACTTCACTAGAAACTGTCAGACTAATGGAGAGGAGGATTAATAGCTCTGGCTTCCTCAAGCGTCGATGCAAACCAGGAAACACATGCCTTCCTATTGAGGAAGTGATCCCGCTGGGGACTTCTGAACAAAGCCAGACCAGGAGTGAAGTTAAAAGTGGTAAACTCCCCTGGGAGAAGCAACAACTACCACCTTCAGCTATGATGACGCTGTTGTAGACAAAAGATTAAGGCGTTTGAAACTCAAAACACTCAGAAACTGTGAAATCTTTCACTAGATTACCTATATAGCCCACATATATAGCCCATATTTAGGCTTTTTTGCGCTAAAAACGTTTTTAGGTTTCTAAGTCACTAACACCAAATCACTGACAATTTAAGAGGCATGTGTGCAAACATCAGAAACAATCGCACTGTTTGTCTCAGGAAAAGAACCGATTTGCAACACAGGGATAACCCCTGAAATCCACATCCTAAACCCCCAGCCTGCCTTGTACCAACCCCAGCAGTCCCCAGCTGTCAGGGCCTGGTACCAACCGCAGAAGTCAAGTCGCTGCTGCTGGTTGAGAGCTCCAGCAAGGGACAGACAAAGACCCCTAAAGAGGCTTTTCTCTCTCCTTTCTCATTCCTCGCCCAGTGGCGAGGTGGCACCAGGCGGACCACATGCCTGGAAGCAGATTGGTGGCTTGCTCAACCCGGGAGTGAACAGAACAGGGCAAGGTTTGTTGGTGTGCAAAGCCAATCTCTCCTACGGCCGGCTACAGGTGTCCCTGGGACACAATCGGGGCTGTTTAACGCCCCGTTCCCGGGGGCAACCACTAGGAGAACGCTGGGTCCTTTTAGAAGGTTCCTCTGGATCAATAGTCAGTCTTTGTGGAAGCACCTATAGAAGACTGATCTAAAGTCTCAAAGTAATACAGAGAAAAGTTGGGGTATATTATGGGATTTGGAGGAAGAAAGCACATATTAGGCAGGAAAAGTTAGCAGGGTTTCATGTTCTCCCAAAGAATGAAACCATTATAACTCCATGGGGCTTCAAGGCTTGTTTTTGGTCGTGTATTTTTTTCTGATGTGCTTCTAAAACACACTGATCATTATTTTTCGCAAAGTCATGAGAACCTGGCGCCATAACACTAGTGTTATGAAAAATAAGTCATTATGTATATCCAATTCCATATTTCATAAGCAGACCCAGCAGAGGTGAAATGCTGTAGAAGTACTTCGCACAACAAACAGTAGCGGCTAACGCTAAAGCTCTCAGCCAACAATCGGCTTTCATGTACAGAAAGACATAATGGTAGGGGGGAGCGGGTGAATCTTGGTATGGTGAAGGGTGGGTGGCTTTGATACT
>OOFG01013717.1:3016-17231 GCA_900323295.1 Molva molva
CAGTACCTTTTGACTCAGAGTCGTCATTTTATTTATAGTACAGTTCTAGCCTATTATATTTCCTCTATACACAAACGGACATTGGCTGTGGCTCGCTGTAACGGGCACTTTGACCTTTGACCTGGTTTAGTAATATGTTGAAATGACTCACTGATGAGTTAATCGAGTGAGGAGGAGAAGGAGGAACGAGATAGGAGTCTCGTTAATGATTTGCGTTAGTCGGCTCGTGTCCTGGATCATGTGATCCAGTTACCGAGTCCCTAATCCCTAGGCATCTCTGGCGATAATGTCATCCTGAGCTGCACCAATCGGTGCAGCTCAGGAGACAGACGGAGTGATCATGGTCATCGTCTGTTGGACAGGAAGTAGTCAGACTAGGCCAGTGTGATGTGTTCTTTGCTGACGAATGAAATACAGTGAACAATAGTTATGGGCACCTCATGTGGTCATATCTTTATTTGTATTCTCATCACAACACCAATGCCTATCTTATCTTATCTTATGCCTATCTCGAAAAGACTTTGACTGTAGTATACACATGAATAAATGAAGGTTAAAGGTCAACCGAAAGGGCTTTAATTCAAAGCTATAATCAAGCTATCAGTATAGCATGTAAACATTCCTTTTTTGCACATTGATGAATTCCTTTATGTGGTTTTAAGATGATAACCGAAGTGAACTTAGTTAAAAAATAATGTTATCTACAAACAATCACAACGTTCTCGTGTTGCAGATTTCTATACCAGTTCTACAACCAAGAAGTCCACAAGCCAGTTGGCTCCTGGTAGAGACGGGGACCAGTGTATTAAAAATTGAATCCCAAATTTTTTTAGAGCGTCATTCCAGGAAACAGTCAAGCGTGGGCACATAGGAATTCCCCCGTGCCCAAAGTAGGTCTTGTGGATGCTGTGGGAATAACACACTGGCAGTCATTAAGCCAGCTTAGCCGTCATGCTCTAATTCTAGAAGCTCTATCGACAAGGAAATAAAGTTTCCCTTTATTTTAGCTTTCTCCAGGTGGCCATTTTCCTTCAGGCAGTACATGAGTATTTGTGTTGCAGGGACCAGTTTAGTATGTTTACAACCAGCAGACAGCAAGCGCTCATCATGATCGTGATCTATGTTGATGAATAAAAGCTGGTAGTTCAACATCCCTGGGAACAAAACATGAAATCATAAAATGTATTCTTGTAGTCAAACTTAGGGTTACTGTTAACCTATTTACGCCTCTGTCTATTTGTACAGTTAATAGACAATTGTACTCTGTCAATGTGTTTCTTTTAAAAATAATTGTCAAACACGTTTTGTAATTTCCATAACTTTGTAAATACATTTTTAATAGGGCTGGGCACTAGGGTAATAAGTATTGTATTAACGTTGTGAGATAAAGATGACTCTTCCCATTGTAGGCTACATTGATGATGACACACCTTGCACTGGATAGTGTTGTTGTAAGGTTTTTTGACTCTCAGCCGAAAGGTTCAACCCACCCCCGAGTTCGATCCCCCGATGTCCACAGTCTAACCTGTAGGCATCCTTGAGCAAGATACCTAACCTGCATTAATGCCATGTATATGAAACCAATGTCACTCGCTTTGGATAAAGCAGTATATACTAAATGGCAAACTAGTCAATAATAATAAACCTCATCGGATACAAAGTATTATGAATGTGATGACCAACTCATTGTTTGTGCCTCTCCATTGGCAGGTTTGTGACTGGCTGTACCCCCTGATGGCGTCAGAGACCCCGGTCCTGCTGTGCAACACCGGGGTCTACATGTTCCCTGACATGATGGCGACAGCGCCCGGGTCCTACGTAGGCGTGGTCCTGTCCTCGGAGCTTCCCGCCGCAGACCGGGAACTGTTCCAGGACCTGCTGGCCCAGATGACGGACCTAAGAGTCCAGGTGAGGATCTGAATGGTTGACTTACCGCTAACCGACTGGCTTACCGGCTGACAATCTGGCTGTGTGGACTCTTACGGGGACTTATCAGGTTGTTTATCAAACGGTGATACGCTTTCGTACCCGCTGCTGTCTAAAATACAAGCATTCCTCCTGACCAGAATAATGGAATATATATCATGCTTATTAGAAACTTACTAGGTTTATTTCCAAGCTACTCAAGCTATTCTACAAATCACTATTTGACTAATTGAGGGAGTTGCTGTAAGTTATGTCCCGCTCTAGCGAGCAAATCATTTGTGCTGACTGTTATATTGTTCAGATTCTGCCCAGCCCAGTTCTCCACTGTTGACGCTGTAGCTCTCTTTCACCTCTACCTCTCCTGTATCCGCCCGGGGATTTGAGATGAGTCAGCGAAGAGACGGTAATGACCCCTAATGCTCTTAGTGGGGCCCGGTGAACCTCTGAGTGAGGGACAGACCGTCTCTCCTAGTCTCTCTAGCTGTTTGAAGACATGTCCTCTAGCTAGATCAGGTCCGGGTCTTCTTATGGACAGGCTGGAAGTCGTCTCCAATGGACTGCCTGTTGATGCCCTTTATGAAAGTAGGCACTTTGTATTTTTTCTCTTGACCCGCTAGTCTTTTACATTTATATTTAGTCACTTAGCTAATCTCGGATTCAGCAGTCCTTCTATGTTATAGCAGAACTTCTGGGGCAGACAGCACAGAGCTTGGGCCAGAAACCAAAAACTGAAGGGGTGGAGCTACGCTTTGTTTCCTGTTTTGTTATGGTGATATTCATCCCAAGAGAAACGGATTGATCCGTTGCTGTGGGGATTCAAAACCTTTTAAGACGGGCTACTACTGGTGGCCGAGTTTGTGTTCACCAATTAAACGCTGCTTCCAGCCACATGATTGGTCAAAACAAATATGGAGGAAAAGAAAGAAATGCCCCAGATATGAGATGGTCTGCCATCAGACTTTGGATTAGTAATCTGAAGCTTAATTAGTGAGACTATCATCTAGCAGACGCTTTTATCCAAAGCGATTAACAAGTCAAGCTGAGAATAATCACAGTATACAAGACAATTCTGAGTGCTTTATCATGCAGATCTCCTTATTTTGTTATTAAATCCTCTAATCATATGTTGCGGAATTAGTAGAGGGCTGATGGGCACAGGCGGAATAAATTGACTTATTCCTGCAATCCTATGTTGCAGAAAATTCTCAAAGCCCCGATTCAGTTTGATGGAAAGAAACGGCAGCATTGTGAATGTCCAGTACACAATGAAAGGATGTGTTCTCGAGAGAAATAGGGAGAGCGTGAAATATAGAGAGAGAAATAGAGAGAGAGAGAGAGAGAAGGGAAGAGAGAGAGGGAAATAGGGAAAGAAAGAGGGAGAAGTAGGGAGAAGGAGAGCATTGAGAGACAAGCAGAGACCTCTGCTCTGCGTTGTGTATCTGGGTGCTGGTGTGTTCAGGGATACGTGTGTTGATGCGTTTCCGAGTGACGTGTGTTCAGGGGTACGCGTGTTGATGTGTCTCTGCTGTCAGCCCCCAGATGAGGCGGCCGACTCCATCAACCTCAGCCAGAAGGTCCCTCTGGCCCCCCAGCAGGGGGCGGCCACCGCCTTGGTCCCTGCCCAGGGACAGCAGGCTTCGGCAGGGGAGGAGGAGGACAATGATGAAAACGGAGGCCTGCCCGAGTGGAGCGAGAGGGTGGCCAGCGGCATCCTCACAGGTCTGGGATCTCACGACTTTTTAAACCTGGACGAACCAGAGCTAAACGGATGCTAGCAGTAATACCTCGATTCTGTGTACCACCCCCTGCCCAGGGAGAGACTGACCGTAGTGGTTTGTTTGTGGTTGTTGTGTTCCAGGGGCGTCGTGGCTGAGCTGGGGTCTGGTGAAGGGAGCAGAGTACACCGGCATAGCCATCCACAAGGGGGCGTCCAAACTGCGGGAGCACATCACGCCGGAGGACACCCCCACGCAGGTCAACCCCACAGTTGCCAAGAGCCTGCAGGTCGCCAAGCAGGCCACCGGGGGCGCTGTCCGTGTCAGCCAGTTCCTAGGTGAGGACTTTCATCTTCCAGCCTGGGAACCAGACAAATGTCGCGAGCTCATGTTCCATTTGCTCTGCAGATAGGTCTTGCCTCGCTCCCATACAACATTTTCTCTGCCCAGTACGAAATAGACCAATCACAACCGTTTATCTAACATGAGGCTGGATAAATACGATGACGGTGCAGGCGCGCCGTAGAGGCATTTCAACAACAACAGAGATGGCTGCCGCTGATGTAGAACGATCTGTGGATTCCGTTATCAGGCTAGTATTAAATAAACTGGATGGTATATTTTCACTTAAAGAAGAACAGACGACTGCACTTAAAGCTGTTGTTGAGAAGAAAGTTGTAATCTTTTCGTCGCTCAGTGCTGCGTCACCCGTTTCGTTGCTATGATTGGTTGTTGGCCTATCCAATTGCGTCCAGAGGCATTTTGGTCTGCACCCGTTGGTGACGCCCTTTGGAAATTTTAAATGAACGGAGAGGTTCCTGACGAATTGCATTTTGCAATTCGTCTGGCGATGCCAGGCTATACATGTTCAAGGCTATGGGCAGATGTGGAACTTTCCGATTTTCAAAGTAAATATCCCCGTCATGTGTTTTTTTGTTTTTTTTAATGAAAAATGAGAAACACTGGATAACTACTTTTACTTTGAAAAGCAGGGTCTTGCTTTCACCAACCTGGATTTTTACACCTGTGTCTAACCCCTGCCTGCTCCTTAATGACCTGTCTCTGTATTCACGGTCTAACCCATACCTGCTCCTTAATGACCTGTCTCTGTATTCACTGTCTAACCCCTACCTGCTCCTTAATGACCTGTCTCTGTATTCACTCTCTAACCCCTACCTGCTCCTTAATGACCTGTCTCTGTCTATCCCAACAGTGGACGGCGTTTGCACCGTGGCGGGCTGCGTTGGTCGAGAACTCGCGCCTCATGTGAAAAAACACGGCGGGAAACTGATCCCGGAGTCCATGAAGAAGGATAAAGATGGTCGCTCCAACATTGACGGCGCCATGGTGGTGGCGGCCAGCGGAGTCCAAGGTAGGACTGTTGTTATAGAAATAACTATAAATTAATAAATTCAACTTTATTTGTAAAGCAGCTTTAAAAAACACTGTTGCAGTGCTTGGATGGGCAACATCAAAGTCCAACTAAAGTTGATTTAAAAAAATCAAGATACTTGAATGCAGTAAAGCAAAGGATCAAATGAACATATACAAATTGAAAGAAAATTGTTTTTCAATAATAATATGAAAGAAGTTACTGGCAGTGTATTGTATTGTACTTGAAGTAATGTATATTAAAGATAAAAGTACTTTAAGTCTACATGGAAATGAGGGATGTTGTCTTGGATTTAAAGCGGTCAGAAGGTGTTAAGATGTTATTAAAGTATTTTTTGTCTCCCTCAACAGGGTTCGCCACCATGTGGACCGGCTTGGAGTACGCAGCAAAGAACATAACGACAAATGTCGCTTCAGAAACGGTCACCACCATAAAACACAAGTAAGGCTTTCTATTCCATCTACTTACGTCATGTTTGGCTCCGTTCACAGCTCCAGAAGATTTTCAAATGCTTAAGAAAGAAAACTCACAAATTGTCCCTAAACCTTACAGACAAGTCCAGTTTCAGATGTTGGCGTTTGGAAAAGGACTGTTTGCGATTGAACACAGAAAGAAAGCAACGGCTCATATATTCCTCTTCCACTTGCTTTACAGATATAGGGGCCTCCAGAACCCCCCAAAGCACCCTAAAGAGAAGGAGTGTGCTCTTCCTTAACTCATCTCTTTAATCTATTGCTTTTAAAATCCTCAAATTCACCTCCAGCATGAACCTTGCTCTCAACTGATTTCCCAGAACGCAGCAGTGTAGAGTAATCATGGCTAGGGTTAATTCCCTCTCTGGCCGGACACCTGCTCTTGTTGCCTTCTCCCACAAAAGCTCTCCTGCCCCCCCTAACAGCACAGATGATGGGTGTTATTAGTGGTGATGATTGGGTTGGTCATGATGACGTTGTGTGTTGACAATGCATGGTTAGGATCCTACCTGGCATGTCACCCTGGCCTGACGTCATCTGTCTCTTTCTTTTGTTTTTGTCTTTTACATTCCTCTGTCTCTTTCCCTCCACCTTTACCTCTTTCTCTCCCTCCACCCGTCCCTCCTTCCTCTTTTTCCATCACTTTCTCTCCCTCCCTCTGTCTCTCCATCATCCACCTGTTCTCTGTGAATCTTTCTCCCCTTTCCCCCCCTTCTCTCTTTCCACCACTTCCCCTCTGTCTCTCCATCATTCACCCATTCTCTGTGAATCTCTCTCCCACTCTCTCTGTCAATCACCAATTCTCTGTGAATCTCTCTCTCTCTTTCTCTTTCTCTCTCCTCTTTCTCTCCCTCCCGGTAATTCTACGCTAAGGTATGGCTCGGCGGCCGGCCAGGCCACCGACCTCGCCATGAACTCCGCCATCAACATGGGCGTGACGGCCTTCAACATCGACAACCTTGGCATCAAGGCTGTGGTGAAAAGAACTGGCAAGCAGACTGCAGCGGCCCTGCTGGAAGACTACAAGCTCCAGGATGCACCGGGGCAAGAGAAACAAGTGGAGAAGTTTAAGAAATAACTTTACCGAGCGCCTCAAACGCAGAATGGCCTTAACGCATATCCTTTCCATATTGATTCTAACCAAAAAACAAATCTATATTTAATAAGCTTTATTTATGATAAAAGTTTATATTTAAAAATATATTCTTTAGATTTAGAATTGACTGGTTCTGAGCACTTTACCCTTTAACAGTTTGGTTTGATAGGATGAAATTGCAGTGCAATAATTGAACGTCCACTGTGTCCAGGGGACCTCCGCGTCGTAATAGATCTATAATAATATGTTAAATAATTGTTGGAGCTGTAGTTGCATATTATTTTTCCAAAGATGTTCAGTACAAAGAAGGCTTTGATGGTATCTGTTAGACTCCTAAAACGCCTGGTCTTTGATTGTGTCTCTGTCATCCCTCAAAGATGATGTTGGCGGCTTTTCATTGAGACTGCTTTTATATCTGCTTTGAAAAAGGAAAAGGAAAAGAAACCACTAAAACCAAATGTTGACAGAAGGGCCAGATTCACGGTTCAATTCCACTTTACTGCCAGCTGTACCCTTTTCGAAACAAACCTATGCTACCTACTGTGCCTGCAACTACCGTAAAGTTAATTTGCGATGAAACTTAAGTTTGGTTGAGTTTTTAACCGTTTATCGATCAATTGTATTGTAACAGAAACTGTTAGCGACCACGCTGCTGTAGTCAACACTGTAACTGGAAGAGTGTAGTACCACTGTATTTCAAAAGCTGTCGATGACTGTATGTTGTGGAAGTTACAAAGTAATTTTTAAGTAAAATGCAAATAATTGGTGTGTGGCTTGAATATGTCCCTTTTCTAACTCTACAAGCAGTGATGACGGGATCGCTGTTCCTGGGTGGTATCGGATCCTTCTAAAGTAGATGCTTGTGAACAATGGTAACACATATAAATGTACCTTGCAAAGAAATGCACCACCATCAATAATGAAGACCTAAAAAAACGTTTTCTTACTAACAACGTGTGAAATAAAGTTTCAGTGTTAAATGTGATTGTTTCTGTCGTTGTCTAAGATAAAGTTTATTTTAGCCCTACAACCCCACCTAGTGGCTCAAAGGTATTACAGCAAGGCTATGACCATGACAGGAATTAACCGTTTAAAAGTATTTGAACTAATACGTTTTCTATTTTGAATCAGTGTTGGATTTCACCTCAATAAATCACGTTCTCATGAATGTATGATGCATACATTTAGAAATATAAAAATAAACCTGATATAAATACTGGTATTAACAGGCAATTATGTTAAACCAACATAGTTCAATTCATCCTTCATAAAATTATAGAATTAGTGCTGTTGCACAAATGATTTTATTGTCAAGTCAAAAAACAAAAAGGTCAATGAAAATTTACAGATCAAGTATTTTACGTGAAATTACAGATGGAACACGCAAACACTAACAATGCTGAAGAACGAAAGCAATTAAGACTGAATACTTACGTCACTAACTAGTTATAAAATGATAGTCAGAAAAGGAATATTACAATCAAAAATATATATATATCCTTGCCAGATGCAAAAGATAACTGACACTACAGTGTGCCATGTGTTTGGTCGTTGGCATGGTTCTCCACCGTCAGATTATTTTCAAAAATGGCCTCCGGGATGCACAGGTTGTCATCAAACAGCAGGTCCAGCCAATAGGGACTAACCTTGTCCTTAGCGTCCGTCGTGATTGGACTACCACAGACACCACTCTGCTGGATTGGAGCATCAAACGAAGGCTCCCATCTTTCCGACGCCGTCGCTGACTCTACGACAGCGACAGTGGTGTTCTCTCTCTCCAGCACCACCGACGGCTCGTGAGGCAGATGTTGCACCTGTGTGGTTGTGTCATCACTAATAGCGGGGGGCAGGCTGAAGCTAAGCACAATGGTCTGGTCCTGGCAGTCCCAGACCGCGTCCAAGTTCACCGCTGTCGTCATCGCAAGCTCCCCTGAACTGGGATCGGTCATGTTGTGGGCGGCAGCGTCCATTATCTGCAACGTCACAACGTGATTGGCTACGGACTCGCCCCCCACGGCGGTGTCGGTGGCTTCTGGCAGAACGGCAGTCTGGCTGATGTGTGTTGATGATGTCATGGCGTTAAAGGCAGGGCTGGGGCAGGAGGTGCTAGAGAAGGTGGGGTTAGGGAAGGCTGGACTAGAGAATGCACGCGGAGGGGGGACGATCCAGTTGTTTTCTACATATTGGAAGGAGGAGGAGGCAGAGAAGGACTGCTCCTGACACAGAGGCAGCATCTGTCCACGAGGGACCGACGACTTGTCCAGCAGTATTGGCATGACAACAGGGCCGGTTGTAGGAGGTGGAGGTGGAGGAGAGGGTCGCTCGGCAAGAAGGGTGGTGGTCTGGTCATGGGGCTGGTCGGCTGACACACTCAGCATGGGCTGGATGTTCCTCCAGAGGGCAGCATCTGAGAATACCATCAAGTAAGATAAAAGGTTCTTTATTAATCCCAGATGGGAAACCTGGACGTCACTCAAAGCAGAAAGTACAGGCGGTAATAAAAACAATTACAATGATTTTTATTTTAAATAAGGAGATGCAAGAACTACAAAATAAAAAACATGCAAAGAAAAAAGTATATATAAACAATAAGTTGTAGAAATACAATTGAAACGCAATAACATGCATGTAAAAATAGTGGCACTTTAATAAGAAAAGGTCATTAATTGTACTGTCAGGGGTCTTCTGGGCAGATGGTTTGGACCTCTGTGTTGTGTTCCTCTTCAGACAGATTGTCTTTCTAGGGTCATGGGACGAGAATGTACGCGTAAAGCATTGTTGTTTATCAGCCAGAAGGAACTTGTTATGTTGCCATTGTAACCTCTGACCTTTTCTTTGATGAATTCTCTGTCTTTTTCCATGAGCCCTTCATGTTCTGCTCTACGGTTTTATTAACCTGGAGACAAAACACAAGCAGCTTCTTATGCTTTCAGAGCCGAGAATCTTGCTTAGCTGATCTTGAATAAAGCAGTAGCTTTATTCAATAAAGCAGTAGCTTTATTCAAGTTAGCTTGGCTTATTTAATCCTGATTTGGTGGATGAACAGACACACAGACCGGCAGACAGAGACACAAAGACGGATAGAACACAGACGGACAGACTGACAGAACACAGACAGACAGAGAAGACAGCCAGGTAGATGAACAGACAGACAGGATATCTACTGTGGTGAGGAGGTCTGGGGGCAGGCTGGTTTTTATGTAGCCGATGTATCTCGCAGTGAGCTCAAGGGTGGTCGCCGTGTCCAGGGGACCTTCGACAAACGGCAAGAGATCACACAGGTTCTGACAGGAGGTCCTGATGTGGAGCCTGGTAACCAACAGTAGCACACACACACCTTGCTGTCACCGCGGTTACCGAATAAGGTATCTATGATGAAGCAATAGATGACAGATACAAGTTGGCTTCCCCTACCTTCTCTTCTGCTCTTTGCGTGAATGAAGAGACGCCTGCAGCCCACTGCTGTCCTGAAGGTCTTCGCAATCCTCTTCCTCACCCTCCTCTTCTCTGGGGCTAGAAGACAACGCTCATGATATCAGAATACAATCCAGGCTGTTATCTCATTTAGGATTTAAGGTAGTACAACACATCAGGGTTGAGTGTGCAGTAGATTATATGATGTTCAAGTCTAATTTTGAACATTTTAGATTTTTGACTAACCAGAGACTATAAACAAGACAAAATTCTAAATTATATAATTCTTACTAATAAATCAAGCCCAGGTAGTGCAGCACTCTGTACTCTTTTATGTATTCACATGAAAAAGTGAAGTTGAGTTGATCAGATATGACATGTGTTACAGTAAATTGTTTTTGTAGAATAGATGTACAGCCTAATATGATATAATCTATAAAGAATAAAGTATGAGGGTTGGAATAAAGTTTGATACCACGGTTGGTCGTCAATAGATATAATGACAGTAAAGGTAATTCATACAATTCGTACAAATATCTTTGATTTGATTTGGCCTAGTATGTGTTGAATTAGGGCTAACAGATTATATTTCTGATGAATAGACTGAAAAACTTTCGGTCAAATATCAAATATCTTTGATTTGACCTACTTTGCGTTGAATTAGGCCTAACATAATATATTTTTGTATAGAAATAGACTGAAAGACTGTCATTCAACGTATAGGCCTAAGGTTAATTTGTGTTCATGTGAATTCACAAATCACAATGGCTTATGTTTAAATTCCAGCTACACGTGGTTCTATGTGTTACCCTATAGATGTGCATACAATGTGCACGTGTATGTAACAATGTAGATCTAAAGTGCATGTTTGTGGTGCCGTTATGTTGAGGTATAACGACACGTGCACATTACCCTCGGCTCGCTCTTCTCGGCATATTTAAGTGATGTTTATTAGCTCTCGTGCAGAATGGTGTTCTGCGGGTTAGCATGCGGTCCCCGGGGTCTCCTCGTGGAGGTAAGCGTTAATTAATTAATTAACTAACGAGCACGTTTCCTCGACACCTAGAAAAATATTCTGGAGTAAACCCATTTACGTTTGAGAAGCGTCGAAATAAACTCGATATTAGGCCTAATCGAGGCTTTGTCAAGAGTTAAACGAGACAAACACACCGTGATTTGTTTGACGCCAATAACATGAACGCG
Organism: Molva molva; assembly: GCA_900323295.1. NCBI lineage: Eukaryota > Metazoa > Chordata > Actinopteri > Gadiformes > Lotidae > Molva > Molva molva. The sequence goes on from OOFG01013717.1 coordinate 14,237, forward strand.
CATCCAATCAACCTTTTTTTTATTGCGCGTACGGGGAGATGTGGGGGTGCGCGCTGGGGAGTCTCTCCCAGCCACGCGCAGCAGCGTGCTCATCTACTGCAGAGCGGAGAGACAGCCGGTGCTACTACTACCGGCCAACAAAGAGACACCACCGGTTCCTAGTGATCCGGTGAATACATGATAAAGTGACGAGGCGGAGGATTTCTACGTGGCATTGCTTCTTTGCTCGGATCTTTGGTAAGAATAATAATAATAAGAAAATCTTATTCCAGAAAATACAACATTTGATCTTTATAGGTAATGTATCACATTGCATTCAGTTCGTTGGCCTGTGAATGTCACATTAGGCCTAGGGTAATGTAACTCTATTGCACGTAGGCTGGTTGCATTTGGAAATTGAGGATAATTAAATGCGGTGAATCAATGCATTAGACTGGGGTGATGGAGCATGGGATGGGCGTGGCATGTCACCTATTCTCTTCACAGAATATCTGCATGCATCCACACGATGCTTGTATCACTCGCCTATTCGGAAACATTATTTATTCATAAAGCAGTGTCTGTTTGTTTTGGTTGAGTTTGAAGCCGTTTTAGGCGTACTACTATCGTTTTGCCATGGAGCTCGAGCACTTCGACGAGCGGGACAAGGCGCAGAGGTCCACCCGGAGGGGTTCGCGGGGCACCGGGCTCCCCAGTCCCACGCACAGCGCGCACTGCAGCCTGTACCGGACCCGCACCCTGCGCACGCTCAGTTCCGAGAAGAAGGCCAAGAAGGTCCGCTTTTACCGCAACGGGGACCGCTACTTCAACGGGATCGTTTACGCCATCTCCCAGGAGCGGTTCGGCTCGCTGGACGCCCTTCTGGCCGACCTGACCCGAGCTCTGTCCGACAACGTCAACCTGCCCCAGGGGGTGCGGACCATCTACTCAATAGACGGGACGGCAAAGGTCACCAGCATCGAACAGTTGGTCGAGGGTGAGCACTGAGCAAGGTTCCTCTCCTCGAATTAGATTATTCTCCCAAATGGTACTTGATTACGCGATGTAGCACTTTTAACCAATAGTCTATTAACACCCTCACAGATAACACAAGACCACAACACTGTAACTTTACATAATAGTGGGGGGAATGTATCTTTATAAAAATGACAAAAAACGTATTTCATTAGAAAAATATATCATATCATTGTATCCTGCCTGGTTTTGTTGGAATGGCAATTCATTTTTTGGGGGGCATTGTGCCACCCGAGGCCCCCCTTAGGACACGCCCCTGGGTTTGGCCATGCAATAGATTTCCATACATGTCTTACTAAAGGTACAGTACAGTCTTGAGGTCTGGCTCCCTCATTTCATCAAAGCTTGACTTATCATTCCCATGCCCAGAAGTGTGAACCTCTCTCCCTCGTCTCCCGTCTCCCTGCAGGGGAGAGCTATGTGTGTGGCTCCATCGAGCCGTACAAGATGGTTGACTACACCAAGAACGTCAACCCCAACTGGTCGGTGGGCGCGAAGACCGCTGCGTCGGCCCGCTCCCCGGCGCCGCTGTGTAGCAGCGGCGCCAATGTGGGGCCGGCCCCCGAGAGCCGGGACTACATCCGTCCCAAGCTGGTGACCATCGTCCGGAGCGGGGTGAAGCCGCGCAAGGCGGTCCGCATCCTGCTCAACAAGAAGACGGCCCACTCCTTCGACCAGGTGATGAGCGACATCACCGACGCGGTCAAGCTGGACTCGGGCGTCGTCAAGCGGCTGTACACCGTCGACGGGAAAGTGGTAGGTCGTCGGTTCAACTCCTCCGCCCTTGCGCCTTGTGTCGGGTTTCTATCAACCTGGGTCTTGGAGGGCCATCTAATGCACTAACCATGTGGGCAGCAGCCCTTGTCGCAGGTCCGCAGGTTTGATTCCCACCAGCAGTCTTAAGCCACGAAAGCAAACGGATCACGGATTTCAGTTCATATTTGTGCTGCAGCCCAAAAAAAGAATTTGGGATGTTTTAGCAGAGCTAACACACAGAGTGCTAGTGTAGTGGGGCTGTATTGACTGAAGTCTATTTTGGACATGGACATTACTATTTTCTTTACCATTGCAAACTATTTCTAAACTATCCACTAGTGACATCACAAATGCGAGTGTCCAGATGTAGGATGGATAGATCAGCCTACAAGTCTACCCAGTGGACTCTACCAACTGGTAGGCTGATCTATCCATCATGCATCTTCGTGAACACATTTTTACCAATAGGGGGTAAAATAGGGGCCTTTTTTTAATGAGAGGGTTCCCTGGGGGCCCTAAGGATGTCGTGGGTTTGATGCTGAGCGTTGTCGCTCTGTGTGGAGTTTGCATGTCTTCCCTGTGTTCACAAGGGTTTCCTACAAACCATAGAAACCCATCATGTTAAAATGGCCCTGGGTGCCTTGTTGCATGTTAGTTTGTGGTCATACATTTTCTGATAAAGTAACTAAAATAACTTTGGTTATTGTAATGTCTCATCTTATGGAACAGTCAGGAAGAGTTTGAATTCAGTTATGCTCCTTAATGGCCTGTATCCTTTATACTTACTTTAAGTCGCTTTAACAGTAAGTTATGCGTAAACAAATTGCGGGTGGAAATTCGGTATCACATCATCCCTCTGACTGATGTCACCATGTGGGTTTGAGCCAAGCCACTCTGGAAAATGATTTGTCCTCTTTTGTGCAGCGTCATCATCTATCTCGGTTCATCCAATGTATTGATTTTACCCCTGAGCACTTCAAACCCTAATTCCACTGGGCCCAGCTAGCTGTGTCCACGGTGCACCCACGCTCCACGGTGCACCCACGGTCCGCCGTGCACGACCCTCTCCACTTCCCTTAATGTAATCATTCCTCACTTTTTAAATAGCATACTATGCTTAAAAGTGAAGACGTGACCCCCAATTGTGTGAAAGTCACAGAAGAGAGAGGCTTAGGTAAGTGCTGGCTGTTCCCAAGAGATCTGGGAGTGATCCAGTTTTATCAGC
>OOFG01013756.1:12358-22750 GCA_900323295.1 Molva molva
CCCCCGCCAGCATTCAGGACATCATCATCCTCATCATCACGTTCAGCCGCCGCTGCAGCAGCAGCAGCACTCAACCGTGCCCCCCTTTTTCCTACCAGGACAGCCGCAGGGTTTATTATGCAATCCAGTACCACCTCAGACACCCAACTTTCTGCCTCCAGGGCTGCCTCCCAACGCAGCCAGTCCGACACAGACCTCTGGGCCGTCACTCGGTAGGAAGCCCCCCTTCACTGCCACCCACCTGCCTAGCAGCTGCAAGGACGGGCTGAGCGGCGCCCAGCGGCACGTTGTGGTCATGCGGCCGGCGGGCTTCTCGCCGCCCCCGGCCTCCCTCGCCCGGCTGCAGCACCTGGTGCAGCTCTGCGCCAAGCGACGCCAGGACCACGGAGACCTCTTCCCGCATCTAGGTGCCTCCCTTTATAAATCTTTGTGTTTTGAATGGTATTGTGGTCTGAAGTCGATGTGGCAGAAACGGTTAAAAGAGGGATCGTTCTCCTGAGTGTAGCTGTGGGGGGTGTGGAACTGCTGAGCTAGCCGGGCCGCTCTAACAAGCTCTCTTCCAGGACTGGACTGGTCTGAGGACAGCGGCGAGGACGACGTGGAGCAGGAGGACGCGGACCTGGAGAGGGATCGACCGTTTCACAGCTCCTGGAGACCGCAGGATGGGTCAGTTTAGCATCCGCCCATGCATGCTATTATTAGAAGCTTATGATCGGCGTACGCCTGGATTCCCCGCGGTGATTGATTGTTGCTTGTTTTCCACCGATAGGTTGGAGGAGGAGGGCGGTTCCTCGCGGAGAACGCGGTTGCTGAGGCTGTGCTCATACCTCCAGGAGAAATACAAGCACATGTGCAGGCAGGAGAGGGCCAGCATGCGCCAGAAGAGATACCGCTATGCCTTCCGCAAAGCCCTCCTTCACGCAGCCAGTAAGGACCCCAACTGTGCTGGGCAGCTGATCCAGGAACTCCACAACTTCTCCAGCACTTCCTCAAGGTATGGAGGACTGTCTTCATGTCTCCTGAGGGATGCACCTGTGTCTGTCTTTGGTTGAGCTTTTGATTGTCTTATTTGCAAGTAACAGCTTGTTTTCTTAGTAGATGCTTCTGCTATGTACAATTAGTAGTCTTTGCATTCAATGCTTTTTTTCAATGTTAAAAGCACTTTGGAGAAAAAACCTGCGTGAAAAGATTGTGATATTAGGACTGCATGTGGTCGGCATCATCTCGACGATCTGCCTAACCGTGTTCAAATGTAGGAATGTTTGACATTTTACAAAACACGGTACTTCAATGCACCTTGATATTATGGATTTCCATTTTCACCAAGTCCTGGTTTCATGTATCCCGTTCCAGCGCCGGTCCAACAGGCCAGCCGAACACCGCAGAGTCAGGGATCTGCACCGGGAGCACCAAGGGGCTGGCCTGCACCGGCAGCGCCCTGCCCTTCACCCGACACTGCTTTCAGCGTATCCTTGACCTGCAGCCCAGCACTGCTCACTCACCAGTAGACCAGTAGACACCAGTGGGAATGTGCTCAGTAATCCATTTAAGATGTATAAGATAATATGTATATACATTTTGCAGACAAATGTTTTATTGATCTAGGCTTTTTAATAATTAAGTGCTTAATGACTTTTACTGGGCATATACAGTTACAGACACAGAGGACTATTGATCCGAGAGGAAAGGATTTGTTACAGTGGCTCAGCTCAAGCCAGAAACATCAAATACATAGAATAGAAGGAAGGAAAGAAGGATATGATAAATAAGTAAAACGTCTGGGTTCAAAGTGATCGAAGTTAAAATTATATATCAAGAAGGATCCCAGCCTAGTTATTAGATTTGTATTGGTGTCTATAGTATCTCTTGTTCCTTTGTCGACGTGACATTGCTAGGATATTGCTAGGATATTGCAGTATTTCCTTAATGGATCTCCTAAGACATCCTGTTGAACCACTCTCAGCAGCTCTTCTCTAGCTGCACCGCCAAGTTTGCTGACGGTCAGCAGTGCTCCATCCCGGTGTTCGACATCACTCACCAGACCCCGCTCTGCGAGGAGCATGCCAAAAAGATGGTGGGTGGTGCTGCCTTCGTAACTGGCACTGTTGAGTCACTTTTCCTTAACAACTTGTAGGGGTTTGAGCAGGGAGGGGGGAGCCCTCTTGCTAATGAGGCCGACAGGAAGGCTATGGAAAGGGTCGTAAAATAACATTTTTATGACCTTTGAATGGGGAATTGTATGTATTAAGCTCTGGGTAAAACTTTAGCAGCCAAGCAATTGGGTCGGCTTAGCTCAGGAGGCAGAGCATGTTGACGTGTAACCGGAAGGCTGCTAGCTTGATCCCCAGCGAACTAGCTGGGGGATTGAGGCGTAGAGGTGTCCCTGAGCAAGACACCTAACCCTAACTGCTCCCGACGAGCTGGCTGTCGCCTTGCATGGTTGACTCTGCAGTGAATGTGTGTATGAACCATTGTAAGTCGCTTTGGATAAAAGCGTCTGCTAAATGTAAATGTGAAAATGCAAATGTCAATGTTTTAGTATATAACCCTGGATTTGTTTTTAACTGCCAAATGGTCAAATCCCTCCATCATTGGCTCAAGGCCGGTATTCAAATTGGACCTAGTACCTCTGAGATGGGAGTTGAGCAACCGAGCCCCTCTTCCTAACAGACACAACAGGTGTTGTCCAGGTTGACCAGGACTTGAGGTGCATTCTGACGCCCGTCTCCTCCTCTTGTAGGACAACTTCCTGCGCGGGGACGGCAACCGCCGAGTGCAGCACCAGCAGCAGCAGCAGCAGCAACGCAAGCCCCGCAAGAAGACCAAGCCCCCAGCGCTCACCAAAAAACACAAGAAGAAGAGAAGGAGAGGCCCCCGGCGGCCCCAGAAGCCCATTCCTCCAGCATTGCCTCAGGGGAACCTGGGGATGCCTTCCACCAGCCTCTCGCTGCCCTCTCAAGCCAGCATCAGGTCCGTGTCTGGGGGCTGTGGGCTGACATTAGCCAATCATGGGGCGGGCGACGTGGGTCAAATCCTAGAGTCATTTCAAATCTCAAGAACGAGATACTTAAATTAGGAAAATGTCTAAGTACCATATGGTGGTACCTATCTTTTGAGTAATCCTGTGAATGAATGTGAAAAATCATTATTCATGGCGTATACAATCCTCAGTCAGTATACCTGCTGTACGACCAAGTCAGTTCGGCCACGGATTGAAGACCTAGCGATAGAAATGATATAGAAAAATCTCTTGTCAATCGTTCAACGATGTCCATAGTGTCATACACTGCCTTGCCGGCGGGGACGCCACACCTCCCAGAGTCATTTGGATAGGGGAAGGGGAGATCCAGATGGGGCCTAACAGCAGGTGTATTCATGTGTCCTACAGGAGCGCTTCTACCCCAGACCTGAGCGCAGACGAGCTTCCGGATGACATCACCAATGAAATAGCAGACATTCCAAATGACCTGGAGCTGAACCAAGAGGACTTCTCTGACGTTTTGCCCCGGCTCCCGGATGACATGCAGGTCTTTGACCTGTTTGAAGGTAACCTTTTTCTCCTGCGCATCTGTCTCGGCCACGTGGGGATGCTTTAGGCGGTATGAGGAGTTCATTCCGGGATTGTCCTGGCTGAGATGATCTCGGTATACGGTTATATCTCGGTAATATTCAGAAAAATGTCAATTTAGTAGAAAACATAGAAAGAAATGAGCATGTTCTTCAAGTAGGGTTAGGGTTAGGGTGAATGCAGATATTTCAATGGCTTGCTTTCTGTAGATACATTTTTTACGAACTATTAGACAATACCTTCTGAAAACGAAACAATTATCTGAAGGTCGAAATGATTTACGGTATTTGCGGTAATACAAATTGGTAGCGCTGTCATTATGTGTTTTTTTTACTGAGATACAAAGCGAAACGGGTTACCGTCCCATCCCTAGTATACAGATGTACCTCCTGTCCAGATCAAACATGTCTGCCCTCACTCCCCCAGGTAAGAACGGGGAGCTGCTGCCCACCACGGAGGAGGCGGAGGAGCTGGTGCGAGCGCTGCAGGCCATGGGCTCCTACCCGGAGTCCCTGGTGTGTCTGAACTCCATGGGGGACCTGGCCTCCTCGGAGGGAGTGGACCACCGGGCCATGGCGGTGTTCCCCGGCCCGGTCCAGCCCGTGCCCATGGGGGACCTGCTGAACGGCCGCATGCCTCCGGAGAACTTCACCAGCCTGGAGCTGGAGGACAACCTCCTGCAGTCGGGCGGAGGGCACCACCACTTCCCCCCGACGCCGTCGTCGCTGCCCTCCGCCCAGCCACCGAGCTCCGGGGCCAGTCTGACCTCGGCCTCCTCCGCGGCGGTGACCTCCAACACCACCCTCCTCACACAGAGCTCCCTGACGGAGCGAACGTTCCCCCGGACACACTCCTCGCAGGTGCTGGTCAAGCCGGACGCGCCCACGGCGTCCCCGCAGAGCAGCCACTACGGCAGTGAACACGTGCCATCCCCCTACAGTGACCACATCTCCTCGCCCCACGCCGGCGCCTTCCACGCCGACCCCCCGCTGCTGCTGGAGGCGCCTCTCAGCGGGGTGCCGTGCCCCCCGCGCTCCACCTGGAACAGCCTCTCCATCTCCATCAACGACCCCTCGCAGTTCGGCAATCTCATCGGCGTCGAGGGCCACCTCATCTCCACGTCCCTGTCCACGCCCCCCGCCGCCGCCACGCATTCAGTGACCCTTCAGCCCATGGCGGCTCTCTCAGCGATCCCCCAGCGCGGCCTGACCGGTTCCCCCGGCTGCTCGCCCTCCCTCTCGCCGGCCTCCTCGCCGCATGACCTTCTGACCTCCACGCAGCCTAAGCAGCAGCTCCCTCAGTTCAGCGCGGCCTTCGGACACCAGCTGGCCTCCCCCCACAGTGGCATCCCTAAAGACGTGCAGCCCAGCCACAGCTCCACGGCGCCCCCTGCTGGCTTCTCCCTAGCGAGCGCCACCGCTGCAAGTGCCAACAGCTCCACGCCCCCCTTCCCGCAGAGCAACTGAACACAGGCTGCCTGGCTGGGGGCCCCGGGGACGGCCCCAGCTCTCACAATCACCTGAGAAAGGAAGGACATCCAACTCACTGGCTTCCGGTCGACCATCTGTCTTCATCTGCTACATGTGTGCAATGTGGTAATGGTGCACAATTGTTCTGATTTAAATTTTATATTGTTTTTTTTGCACAGCTTATTTGCCCCTTTTTCTTTTTTTTTTATCAGTAGCCATCTGCTTTCCCTTCAGGGATGAAAGTCAGTTGGAGCTGAGGTCAGGCACTGCAGCCCTGCGGTTTCACCAGCAGGGGGCAGAGCTTGGGCTTACGAGGCTTCATAGAGGAGTCTGTCTTTGAACACACGGGTGTGAATGACCTTTTAGAGATTATTCCTAACTTAGTGATAAACGCAGCACTTCGGAATTCATTCACTTAAACGCCTCAATCAATGATCAGTCTTGTTTTCTTCTTCTCCAGTCAACTCCTGTTCCATAACGATTAACCATATCCTGCCTTGCTTCTCATGTGATCGTACCCCCAACCCACTCTTTCAAACCCTTCCTCAGTCGCCCCCTGGAAAGACGGAGTATAGTTTGTAATATGTTTGTGACCCATAACAATTCACGCTACTCTTTAACTGGTATCATGAAATAGATGAAAATATCCTGTCAAGCTTTCCCAGGAACGGAGGATTCACCAAGCTACTTTTAAACAGCTCTTTTTATATTGTGCGTGTGTAAATATATAGCGGATTGTTTTTATTAGTTTGTCCGGACAGACTTTGACCTCACCATAGGCCGTGGGTCTCCATATTGGTGGCCTAGTAAGATGTATGAGTAAATCTGGTTTCTTAAAGCAATAAATCCATGGTCATACTCTCTCTAGTACCGTGAGGTTTTGTGTTGGTCTCCTCTTAAATGTAGCAGCACTATGGAATCCAGGCCGATGTGGACCAGGAAAACGTTTGGACCTATATAACTGTCATAAGACCTTTCTTTCTCTTTCCGTCTCTAAATGTCTCTGCTAAGCTTCTGATGATCTAGAATAGACCAATCAGGTCTCTCCAACGTCTCCAGGGTCGTACCGAGTGGGTTAACGGCATAGAAGACGAGGCGCCCAGCGATGCAGAGGGTTGTACGTTGCACTTTGAAAGGTGCTAATCGGGGTACACGTGTAGTCATGCCAGTGTGGGGGTAAACTGTTCCAGGTGTGGAAGGGGACACCCCACTATGAATACCACGGCCAACCTGATCAGTGCATCACTTTGTGCCGGTGTGGTTTTCGTGGGTAAATGGGAACGGTGAATGGGCATCTGAGGAGATGTGGGGTCCTCCGTTAATCTGTGGTGGTGTTTACACCTGTGGTATGAAGAACTGGGGGCGACAGCATGACGTAGGCTATAGCACTGTCTGGTTTCTCTTAAGGCTCGAGAATCAGGTGACTTTTAAGGTCAATGATGCATGGTAACTTGAGCGAGTCCTTTCTTAAAAACAATGTTTTAGTAAAACGGGATTCTTGCCAGAGGCAACTGGCGCTCCGTTCCCGTCTGGTAAATTCTCCTACAGCAGTACAACCTTACGTTGTGGTACTTTTTTTTTTTAATATAAATTATTCACAGACATTGTTGAGTATTAGGTATATAGAGTAGCAGTCTCTACATCGGGGTTCGTTGGTGAATTATTGATTAGCAATGGATTGAAGTTATTTGAAAAGTGGAACATGTGTTTGGTGGAATGTGTCTTGTTAGTTAATGGCTATCAAAATGTTTGTGCACTAAGTTGATAGGATCAGTTGCCCCCCCCTTCCCTGTCCTTGTTGTTTTGAATAGGCCATTTGAAAGATATTTTTGATAGCTATTAAACTCCAGCAAGACGCTAATCTCTACGTCCGGGCTTGCATGTGGAAGCAACTGTTCCCAACATGGTATCCACATTCCTACCTGGGCTGTGACCACGTCAGGCGTTCTGTCGGTGACGTGAGATCAAAGAGAAATACGCATTGCATACACTCATTTTATTTCGGTTTTTGTGAAGCAAACTGATGTGGATCTGTTGCATTCAGATTTTTTTTGCACAGGACTAGATGAGGCCACCGGTGTGTCACATGTCCCCCCCCCCAAATCTGTCTTTGCCTTTTGCTTGCAATCTCATTCAGCCAGAATCGTCCGTCACTATCAGCGTTCAGTCACGCCAGAGTCCACGTCCCACCTGCGAGAAGGCCCCGCTCTTTCTCTTGGTTCCAAAGAGGCAACACATTACTAAAAGTGTACACGCGTAGCTCCACCGGAGGTAAAAACAGGCTTTCTCCAGAGATGGCAACACAGTGCTCCTGAAATTCAGGTTGGATTGAATGTTCCTTGGGTTTGGGCAATCAAGGCAATACTGCTGTATTCACATAGCATGGAAAATGAGTTGCTGCACCGATGTACTCTCCCGACACACATAGAACAACAATTAACAGGGCTTGTAGGCAATTGTAACTGCTTGAATTCAGAGATGGTTGACAAATTCCTATACTCATTGAATGTACTGTATTACTGTTTTTAAAGATGATAGGATGAGCTAATATTCTAGTCACATTTTGTTATCGGTCTTTGTTTAATTTGTCTAAGGTATTTTTTGTATACAAAGGTTTACATTTTTATGTATATTTTTCTTGTGTACAAATTATGTAATATGTGTATAAACACTGTATGAATATCTGTATATAGTGTGAGAAATTTGACCTTTTGTTTTTTGGATGTACAAATAAAAGTTGCTGTGAGGTATTGGCTGATATGTTCATGCTTTGTTCTTTAATATAATTAATTGTAATTCTTTGGGAAGTCGGTTGGGCAAGAAGACAAAGGCGAGTCAAATAGAATAAGTGTCTACTGTGATTGTTCAAGCAATGTAAAATAACATCAAATTTGTATTAGAACTTTATTGATCCTCAATCATTTCAAAACTCACAGGTCTGAACACCTTGGTGACGAATAACGAGTTCACACTGCTCCAAAAACTGACTGCAATGTTACAAACTCAAACACATTTTAGAGATGGGTACCCCACAATTATTGCGACATCAAAAAAAACATGTTAATCTTTAATAATACTGTTTTTTTGGATCATGAAATGTTTTTTAAATTATATTCTGCCACTACTGAGCTCAACTAACACAACTGGAGTATTCAAATGCGGCCGAGTTAAAGTTCTTTTTTTTATCCAGAAGAAAATACAAAGTGCAAAACCACAAGTATGAGTAGGAGCAAATTATGTTTGTGAGAGATAATTGGCTGTGAAGCCATGGCACATAAATCATCTCATGACGTGTTGATGTCTAGATATGAATGAAGGAAACAGTTGACATTAACATGTGACCAATAGCAATCACCGATCCTGCACATCGTGTCCTCACTCACATTCTGCAGCACCATATACTTCTGCCTTTTGAAACTTTGATCTGGTTACTCATTTCCCTCCAATTCAATTGTCTAATCTAGTTAGTGAACAGGACAGAAAGGTCAAATGTATTTGGACAGGAATTTAGCAGTTGTTTTCGTTTACCAATAATGTTTTGACATTAGAAAACCCAATCACCACCTAAAATAACACTAAGCAAGATGCAGGAACTTAAGATTCTCTGAAGCCTATTCTTGTCTCCCCCCCTAATCTGCATGAAAGCATAAAGAAACGAATTGCTGCATCATCATAACACATGGAGAAGAAAAAACCTTTTGCTCAATTCAAAAGCTGCTAATACTTAAAACCATTTATCAACCAATACTTCAGCCAACATTAACAAAAGGCTAGAATTAAAGTCAGTGTTCAGGACTCGGCATTCTCCAGTCTCGTATGCTACAACGCATACCGCGTCGTCACGCCGTTCGCACATGCAAACGTACACTACTGCTTCGCTATATGGGCAGCGGTGGATCCTTACTACAGCTCACACGTCTTCAAGCAGACACCCACTGAAGGACACGCCTGAAGGAACCGTGGGAACCCCAACGAAGCCCAACCAAGTGGAGATAAAGTGCCAAACTGCAGAACCAGCTCTACAGCCCAAGCAGACTCCAGAAGGGAACGAATCCCGGGTAGAGCGACACCGAATGCCTCATGCTACCAACGTATGGCTACTTTGCTTATCGTAAAAAAAGGCATTTATAGTCTGTATGTTAAGTGCAATTAAAGCAGAGGGCGGGTTGAGGAAAACGACAGCACCTCTGCAACACGAGGGGAAGACTTGAGTCTGTCGATGTAGCTCAGGGGATAGCAGTGGAATGAATGAGCCATAAGACCTCATGGGATCAGATTAGTTAAACGAACTCCACTAAAAAGGGTCAAAGAAATAAAGGTCAAATTAAGCAGCCTATAGTCCAGCATAGCTCAAGTCATCCTTGAAGCCAAAGGCCTGGAACACGCCATCCAGTGTTTTCAATGGTCCAGCCTTCTGTATACATTCTTCATCTTGATCGTAAAGGCCCAGCCACAGCATAAGAGTGAGAAACCAAAAATCAAACAAAACTAACAAAACCATCAGGACAGAGGGCTGCCGTTTCCATTCAATAGAGCGTCTGTAAAGGTTCACATTAAGTCAAATCAAAAGCAGATATACAAAAGAAAAAAGAATTTAGGCGAGGGTACCTCAAGTAAGACCTCTGAAGTCGCCTCGAAACATACACCTTGAAACCAACCAATCTACAGCTTGCATTTTGGCCATTTATAAACACAGTGATTTCTTTATATACTCACTCAATCTTTTTTCAGTATATATATATATATATATAGATATATATCTATATTTATAAAAATGAGCTTATTTACACGTCTGTACAGCCCCCCATATAGCTCTGTTCATCTCCCAGACGTTCTCATCCACTCGAAGCAGGATACCTGAGATTTAAATAGAACACTTCAATCCTCCCTCGCCCTCCACTGCACACACGCACACCAACACACACATCCGTCTGATTATTCCCTCCGCAGGTGGCCGAGTGTAAAGACATTGTGCATAAGCCCCACCAACATTTTCCATAGCGTCTTCAGAGCGACATAATCAAAAGCTCCCATTTGGAGGAGGAGGAACACCCTAACCAGCTGGTGCCGGTCGGTCTAGCGGTCCTGCGTGGTACCATCCTCTGGGAAGAGGAGGAGGGGTTCCCGTGGAAATGCATTAGCTTGTCCCATGATTTGCTAAAGCCCAAAGCCCTCTGGGTGATCATCCTTCTCCTCCACCTCCCAGCAGCGGTGTTCAGAGGCGGGGGCGTGAAGGTAGAGGTCAGGGAGACGGAGGAGGGCAAGAGGTCTCCACCTACTGGGAGGAGCTGGACCTCGGCCGGGTATACCTGGGGAACGGAAGATACGTTTAAAAGATGGCATCCTGCACACGCC
>OOFG01013866.1:4173-19529 GCA_900323295.1 Molva molva
GTGTCCAATGTGTCTCAGAACCTTCAGCTCTTACATTAGATGTCCACTCATAAGGGACACCATGTTTTGCTCCAAGTAGGAAGTGTTCCGTTCAAGGCTGTGCCTTGGTCTTTTGAAATGTCATGTAATGTGCTTATAGTAATACTTGCCGTTCTGGTTACAGTTCACTTGTTTACAACTTAGAATGAAGTTATTTGGATTGACCATGGTATGTTGTATATACGGTTGGTTTTACCTGTCTATCTGTATATACTTATAATAAAATGCCTTGACAAATCCCACTTCGAGTGAATAGAAAAGTTTTTCTTATGATAGTGATAACACAAATCAATATACTGTAAACACGTAACCCTTGATTGGGTTTGTCACTGTAGCCTTTCTTAGGATCTTTCAGTGACTGAAAACCTTTTTTCGTTTAGCTACAGACAAACTCAGAGCTTTCTTCAGTGAAACTCTTATTGAAAAACTTTCAATAACTGGATATTTTGGTAGAAAGAAGGACCTTGATATCCCATCCCCATTATCCAGGGCTGGCTTTTAGTAATGCAACTCAATCTCTTTTTCGCTCTATTATCCGTTTTCGGTTTTTTGGTACAAAACAGTGCATCCTACAGAAAAGATTTTGGCAAATTCTATATACAATTATGCTAAAGGAAACATCTTCAGGGTGATTCCTTGTAGGCCTAAGTCCATCATTATAATCTCTTCTGGATAAAAGAGACTGAATCAGCCAACCAGCTTTTGTGCCTATATTTGAGCAATAGCACATGAAAGGGAGTGCTGTTATACAAAACATCAGCACGGCTGGGAATCGGTTGTAGGTACAAAAAGCCGTGCTGATATTCAGTATAATAGCACGACCTCGAGTGTGATATTGCTTTTTATACAACAGTTAGTCCCGACCAGGTAATTTGATTGGACATGAAGCATCCCATGACCATTGCTATCCAGTATAACAGCGCTGAGACTTTTAACTATACATGTATCACTCCGCTTTACAGGTGTTTCTAATAACCGTTAATTAGCCTTCATAACAATCTAACGCTGTCGACTCGGGATTGCACATGCCACCAAAGCGACTGTCTACAGACTCTTATTTCACTGGTTGCACAATAATCAGAGGGCGTGCTGTTATACTGAATATCACCACACTGTGAATATCTTCTGTACCCGTCCTGCGGCCTTGTACCTACGACAGAGTCACATCCGTGATGATCTTCAGTATAACAGCACTCCCTCTCGTGTGATATCGCTTAAATACAACACTTCCACAAGCGCCGTTTATTAGTTAACAGTTAAAAGCGAAAACATCATTTATATATATATATATATATGTATATGTATATATATATATGTATATGTATATATATATATGTATATGTATATATATATATATGTATATATATGTATATGTATGTGAGACAACCAAAAACCCAAATTTGTATTAAATCCGCTACGAATGGAATGTTAATTAAACCATAGGCGGACTATTGAAGGAAGCTGACAAAGCTTGCAAATATTTTCACAAAATACCTCTACATGAACTGCATCTAGAAGTAGGCTTAATATTAGCATACGATGGCATGTGTGGGACTGCTTTCCAAATGAATGAGCTTCTAATTCACTCATGGAGATTCGTTTTTTTCTTCTGCATGCCACATACCCAAATAGTATTTATTTTTTTCAACCCAATTTGATTAGCATTTCCCTGTGACACTAAAAATGTCTGTTGGAACAGTTGGCGGATCATCAATGTCCCAGTATAAAGCCACCAGTCACACCCTCCTTAAACATAACACACTGAGGCGAGGTCACCAACAGCACTAAACAATCTCTGTGTGTAGATGCGCACAGTAAAACAGGTAAGGTAAAACATGAACCTTGAAGCGGTTAACATTTTAAAAACTTTGTCTGTAGCGAACATGTACCAACATGCTACAGACTTCTGCGGTCACTGGCTATTTGATCGACGCCATACTCTCAGAATTTCGAAAAGGCAACTTTAATTTGATTAAACAAAAAGTATATTTCAGAATGTGAGAGAATGAGAACTTTAGAACTTTGAGAAGAGTTGAGTCTTTTTTTAATATTAGTTGCAATTTTTTTTATTCATAGACAATAAGATCTCAAATTAAATTTGCTATACTGCCAACATAATTAACATAATTTGTTTCTCTGAAATATGTTTCAGAAAAATACCCCCACATTTAAGGATATGTGCCTTAGGTTTCCAATTAACTTGTTAACAAGTGAAGATAATTACACTCGCTGACAAAATCACTTCTGTAATTCAGTTCATTGATCTAGGGATTGGTATTAAAAAGAAACCAAAAAACATTGTGTGAATAGAAAAGGTGTTTCTTATGATAGTAAATAACTAAAAAATTCAGAATAACTACCGTTGCTGTTGGAAGAACTGTACTTGTATATTGTAGAATTTATCACTAAGGGCTTTCTCAGGATCGTCCCAATTTCAGCTATGAAGAGCCTCCAGTGAAGAGAGCTCAGAGTCTTTCAATCAGTTGAAGGACCTTGACGTCCCCATCTCAATATCCAGGACAGGCGTTTAGAGACGCCGCTAAAGCACTTTTCCTCTTCATTGTCACTTTTCAGCTGGCCTTTGGTTTTGTCAAGTGCAAACGGTCTACATCCTGCAAAACAAAATTTTCAAAAATGATACCAAAATATTTACGAGAAAGGAAATGTCTCCATTGTGTTACATTGTAAGTCCATCATTATAACCTTTATTTATGTGTGTATATATATATGTATGGAATGTCTCTGAATCAAATGACTCCTATTGATACAAGGTGACCAAGCTTGCAAATATTTTCACAAAAGACCTCATCAAGAGCTGCATCTATAGGAGTAATATTTTGGCAAACTATTGTATGTGTGTGATTGCTTTCTGTGCTTTCCAAATTATATGGGATGTGGAGGCGAGTGTTTCACTTCTAAACCTTTTACCACTGAAGTGGATTTTGAATTGATTTATTTATTTAGTTCCCAGCAATCCAACCTGGGGATGGGGTCCTGTGGCACTAAAAAACCCTGTTTGCCTGTGACCTCTCTGCATACCATCAGCAGTCGCTGTCCAGCAGAGGCCACCAGACACAGTGGACAGGCCAGCATGGCCGCTCGGATGATCCATGTACACTGAGTGATGTAGTCCCACCGCGTCTCAGGTGAATGCACCTTCATGCAACAACCCCTTTCTTATACGCAACAGACTAGCGCCAGGTCACCAGCAGCTGAGCCAACCTGTTGCCACACCGCTCCTAACAATGACTGCCAGGGTGCCCAGAGCCCAGCCCAGAGTTCACACAGTCCCATGATCCTCATGGTCAGAATATACTCTCATTTAAAATGTTGTATTTCCAGGATATCATTTAAATATTTGAAAATACTAAGGGGGGAAAACTGAGTGTTGTTTTTGTGAAGGGTACCTACCAAACCAGCTTTAAAGTTTTGCACCATTTTTCTGCCTAACACAGCGGTGAAGAACCAAGCCCATGTAGGGGCATACTGCCACAGATAGCAGAAGAGGAGAACCGGCTGGTCGGATATCCACATCTCCTTGGCCTGATTGGCTATGCCCACCAGAATCCAACGCACACAGCGGCTCGTCCTCATCTTGTGCTGCTGGTCCTCCACTTTGACCATAGTCTTACGGGAAGAAAAGGGTAACCAAGTAGGAAACAATTACAAAGGCTTTGTGTTCTAGCTCTTTATTTGAAATTATTGTTAAGCATTGTTTTCCTGAAAGGTATCGTTATTTTTCAGTCCCTTATTTGGCCAGCTAGACCATTACAATATTTTGATTTTATTCAAATAAAAAAGCAAAATACAATCATTTAAATTATTTAAAAAGAATCAACACACAAATTGGGAATCATCAATATACAAAAAAACACCAAAATATTGTGTCCATATGGCATAGCCTAGAACCACATTCCATAATTACCTTGTCCACCTCCTCTGTGAAGCAATTGTCGACGATCTTTGACTGCACAGGCCCCGGACACACATTGCTTATTAGTATGTTGGGATAATCCGTCAGCTCAGTGCGAAGGCAGTTGAAGAAGCCCTACAGACAGAGTTGACGATTAGCTCATTTTACAGCTAGTACTAAACTGAAGGTAACCCAAGTCATGTTTATCAAATGGAGCAGTATTGCAAAAGGTCATCCTGGAGATCTGTGAGACAAAGCTCTCATGCATGAGAGATATGATCCCTCCAGCCCTTCCAGGCCCCAGGCTTCTCCTGTTGTCTGGTGCTCCTCTAACAAGAGGCTCCATGGTGGAGACGCATACCTTCTGGTATACTGGGTGAACCCAACTGGTAGAAGGACACATGTAGCATGGCAATACCATTAAAATATATTGGTATTGGCTGCCATGTTGATTATTGGTAATCAATATTGTCCCTTCCTAGTTGTACAGCTGCTATACAGGCACACGTGACCTCCTGCCTCCACAGTGGAGGCACACGTGACCTCCTGCCTCCACAGTGGAGGCACACGTGACCTCCTGCCTCCACAGTGGAGGCACACGTGACCTCCTGCCTCCACAGTGGAGGCACACGTGACCTCCTGCCTCCACAGGGGAGGCACACGTGACCTCCTGCCTCCACAGTGGAGGCACACGTGACCTCCTGCCTCCACAGTGGAGGTCTACACCAGGGTCCATTCGGGCTCCATGAGGACCTCATCTGGGAGGCGGGAGAGGAGAGTTCCACTCATTCTGAGTTGAGTCCTCCACTCCACCAGGCATGCCCTGCAAAACCTCCATGTGTGCTTGGGCTGACCAGGTCTGTCAGACAGTCTTTTCCCCCCAACCGTTTGACCCAACTCACCCACGATCAGATGATGATCGTTTGACAGGATCAGCCAAGATCATTTAACTGCACCAATTCAATACTGATGTGGTGAATTGTCACCGTGATCATAAGGTGCTGTTATCCCCTTGATTGGCATAGTACTACAGTTTAAACTGAGATTACAAACGTCATTACATGGGCTAACCAGAAGGGACAAAACAACATGAATCATCCAGCTCAATATTTACAACCCAAAATGCTATGTCCAGATACCTGAAGAGCATGTTTGCTGGCTGAATATCCCCCTCTCAGGGGAGCCCCGATGAGGCCAGCGACACTGTTGACGGTCACAACACTCCCCGTCCCCCGCTGCATCATGTGAGGCAGGACTTGCTTGGTGAGTGAGATGGTACCGAGGAAGTTGAGCTCCATTAAGGATTGATAAACGTCATCGCTGGTCTCCAAGCACAGAGACCGCTGGCTACGGCCACCATTATTAATCAGGATATCAATCTGAAATTGTATACAATAGAAAAACGAAGTTATGACTGAGTTATGACACCATTTAAACTTAAATTAAAAAAGTGATCAAGCTGTCAAATGATCACAAAATGTGTGCAGAAGGATCACGAATTGCAGAACAGCTTACATTGCCAAAGTGCTGAATAGCTGCGTTCGTTTTACACTTGAAGGATTTTCTCTCCAGCAAATCCAGTTGAAGAACAAGAACATCCTCCTCTTGTAAATGTGAACACTCTTGTATAATAACGAATAATGATGTCAGTCATACATTGTATGCATCCTAATATTTGTGACTTGTGATAGGAACGTGGGCTACAACGGGCTATTATAACAAAAAGGAAAAGGGTTAAGGTTAGGTCTCTCACCCATACACCGTCGTTTCACTCTGTTGAGCTCATCCACACGACGCGCCGAAAGAATGAGCCGAGAGCCACACTTTGCCAGTTGATACGCCAGTTCCTCTCCTATCCCACTGGATGCTCCAGTGATCCATACCACCAACCCGTTTAATTCGGTTTCTGAGGGTCATGTGTTCACATGTGTAATGTGTCAAAACAATCAGGCTACTCAAATGTAAGTGTTTGTTGTTTGTGTATTAGATCTCATTGACGTATTTCATTTAGCGTTTTATACCAGTGGCATCAGCTAATGCAAATGTACTCCAGAAAATAAGAATATAAGATGATTTTTTTTTTGTATCAGTTGTTCAATACGTTTACTACGTTGTAGTAAGCTACGTTAGTCATCACAAAATCAAATATATAATACAATAATATAAAATATAATACAATATATAATAATTGATCAAGTAAATTCAAACAGTGGGCAATGTTTATAATTTCAATGAAATAAAACCAGATGTAACGTTAACTTATCATACCTGGTTTGCGCCCAAACATACGTGCCCAAAGTAAAGTGAAGTCAGCATCAGCAAAAATGAAGCGCAAAGTTTGAATCACTACGTAAAGTGGTATAAAATACCAGAGTGCCGATAGAATACAAAATTCCATATTTTGCGACTATATCAAAGCAGAGCGCAAATACTTCTTGGCGGTACCAGTGCCCTGCTAGTGGTTTGGAGTGACCTCTGAACACAGACGTCACTTCCTGTTTATTAAGCTCAAGATCTAAGAATACGATTCACGTGTTCCAATAAATCGTCTACATTTATGTATGTAAAACACATTTATCACACACAATCAAAATACTTAATGAAGTAATCAAGCACATATTGGTCATTTTTCCAAATAAGTGATCGGTCGATGGCTTTTTCCCAAAATATACTGTTCAATTTGAATGTATATTCGAAATTGTTAACGATTCAGATTCTACTTTACTGTCCACATCCAAGATTTTTTAAAATTGGTCGGATCTGTTATGTAAGCCTTTCTTTTGTATTAATAGGTTTGCATAATTAAATGGCTTATGCCTTAAGGCAAACAATGTCAGATAAAAATATATCTATTATATGGTAGGCCTTTATGTTTATTGTTTATCATCAACATACAGTGCGTTCTAAAAAAACAATTTCAATTAAATAACCTTATTGTATACAACCATGGTATGAAATGGGTTAAGGATCATCTACAACACAAATTACGTAATAACAAATGTAGATTTGACAGACAAACAATATTGTGGTTCTTTTGTTGGTCAGTCCTGTCATAATTAATAATTGTCTATATAACTGTCATTACTAATAAGGCGGCCGTAAACTGCGAAGGTATTTGCTGTTCACAAAATACACTGAATGTGTCGGCCTATAATAGTTTGTCACCAAAGTATAAGGGTTATCCATATATCATGGTGAAAACTTTTTAATTTGGCTATCAAACAGTAGCTCGGAAGAGATTTCAATGAGGAGCCCTGAGCTTTTTGAATAACTTTACGGCATTATTTTGGTAAAAATAAAAAATAACCTTGACGTCCCCATCTCAATATCCAGGGCCGGCTTCTGGGAATGCAACTAAACGATTTTTCCTCTTCTTTTTTGCATTGTAACTTCTTTGTTTTCGTCGAGAGTCGGTCTGCATCTTGCAAAATAAAAATTAAAAATTAAAAAAAATTTAAATTGAGAAAGGAAACGTCTACAGTGTATTTCATTGTAAGTCCATTGTTATAACCTCCTTTCGGATAAAAGAGTATTCAGCAACACTGCTGCTATCCTTTTTGCATCATGTGAGGCAAACATTCGTTTTGTCATGGTTCTTGCTATTTTTGTTATTTTTATCTCCTTTTAGACATGCAAAAACGTTTGCATGTAATTGTTGTAACAGCAAAATAATAAAATTATCTCTTCCCTCGTCAACGATTACCTTTGTGATATGTTTTGGCCATGTTTAGCCTACTGATAAAGCATTTTCAAATTGGGTGTACTATGGGGGCAACAGAGTGGATGACCCTGGGAGACTCTCAGCACTGATGGTGGTTCGGAGAAGCATGGCTCACCATGGCTAGAACCTCAGAAAGGTGTCCGGAAGTTAACGATTTTTAGGCTAACCCCTGGTACTATTTTACCAAGCACATTTAGGTGGAACATTATCTTATAACAACACTGATCTTTCCGTGTATTTAATTTATATTTCTGTAATGTTATTACGTAGCGTTGCCCGGACAACATAATACACGAAGACTGCAGAACAGGGCTGCGAGCTCGATGAGGATGATGTCATGTTTTGAAGTACGCAACCTGTAACATCCGGGTCCCTGGTCTGTTGGTCGGTCCCATCAGCTAGCTAGCGAGCTGTCAAGCTGTCAAGTGGAGAGGCTGGGGCTAGCGTTTCTGCTTCTCTCTGTTTGGCGACAACAGCTCCGGCCAAAAATTTGATTAGATAACCAGTTGGGCTATCCCTTAAATAACAGCCGAGATAAGTAATGCATCCCTGGCTCACACAGAACAGGGAGTTCCGCACTTTCACACATTATATGCACTGCATCTGAGAGACGTTTGCTAGCTAACTAGCCAGCTAGCTTAGCTAACCCCTCATCTCTTCGGTGAACCCTCGTTGGTATCTGCGACTAGTCAGTCCTCTTAACCGTCGCAATTTCTGTTGCTGTAACCCGATTGTTCGGATATTTGGTAAGTCATCCACTTGAATTAATGCGTAATTTTTCCGTAATATAAGTTATCAGTATGCTGCCAACCTACCTCGGATAGCTGTAGTTAGCATTAGCTAAACTAACAGGCCGCGGGCTCTCCTTGCCATTGGAATGAAAGGTAGAGAGGCCTCTTAAAGTTAGCCCGTCAGGGACAAGGGTCAAGGCCTCAAACCTAGTCGGGTTTAGTTTGTTTATGCTGGTTATGTTCTTAATGCAATTATTATTTAAAATATGATCCGTGGTATATGAAATCCATGCCTAAACCTTGTTCGTCGCACGTCAAGCTACTTAAGTAGTTTGTAATGACCAACACTCCTCACAATTGTACTTGAGTTAACTAACCTGTCAGTAGATCAGAGTTCATGTAAGTGTGCTAAACTTAATTGGGTGTTATCTGGTGATACGTTTAGAATAACAATCGGTTGCTCGTTATTCTCAATTCAAGTTTATCATACAATGGTCAAAGGCCGTCTAATTTAATATCTATGCTAGCAGTCAGTGTGCCCAATATGTAGCCAAATATGTACCCAACTCTACTATTTTTAGACCTGAGCGGGGTGCCTGAACCGAGCTCCAAGATGCTTATCTTTTTACCATAAAAGGATGACTGAACTCTTATATATGGTGCTCAATGTATTTTGGGAAATTGCATTATTGCCGATATAATTCTGTAATATAATATTACTTCATGTAAGGCTACACATGGCTACAAGTTGCAAATTGTAATAATCATGTGTACGGTTTGTCTTTTACTAAAGGTCGTTACTTTGGTGTTTTAATGTGTTTTATAGGTTCCAAAAAAGGATATAATGGGGGCATTTTTGGACAAGCCTAAGATGGAAAAGCACAACGCTCATGGTAATGGCAACAGCCTGAGCTATGGACTCAGCAGTATGCAGGGGTGGCGGGTAGAGATGGAGGATGCACATACAGCTGTCGTTGGCCTTGCTAACGGTCTAGATCTGTGGTCCTTCTTTGCTGTTTATGACGGGCATGCTGGCTCCCAGGTGGCCAAGTACTGCTGTGAGCACCTGCTGGAGCACATTACCAGTAACCCAGACTTCCAGAGTGCCCTGGAGGAGAACCCCTCTGTAGAAAGTGTGAAAAATGGCATCCGTACAGGCTTCCTGCAGATTGACGAGCACATGAGGACCATCTCGGAGAAGAAGAACGGCGTTGACCGCAGTGGCTCGACCGCAGTAGGCGTGATGATATCTCCGGGCCATGTCTACTTTATCAACTGTGGGGACTCTCGAGGCCTCCTCAGTCGGGGAGGAGCGGTACACTTCTTCACCCAGGATCACAAGCCCAGCAACCCCCTGGAAAAGGAGCGCATCCAAAACGCCGGTGGCTCGGTCATGATCCAGCGAGTGAACGGATCTTTGGCGGTGTCCCGGGCGCTGGGAGACTTTGACTACAAGTGTGTGCATGGGAAGGGCCCGACGGAGCAGCTGGTCTCCCCGGAGCCCGAGGTGTACGCCATAGAGCGGTGTGAGGGCGACGACGAGTTTATTGTGCTCGCTTGCGACGGCATCTGGGACGTCATGGCCAACGAGGAACTTTGCGAGTTTGTCAGATCCAGGCTAGAGGTGACCGACGACCTTGAGAGGGTCTGCAATGAAATCGTTGACACCTGCTTGTACAAGGTATTGTGTACCCCCAAACAGAATCTGGTGCAAAATGGCTGCTTTTATGAAACCACACATTCAACTCTCTGAAAAACCTTGGATCTTAATTTGCCATTTTCTTTTCTTCCACAGGGAAGTCGGGACAACATGAGTGTGGTTTTGATCTGCTTCCCAGGGGCTCCTAAGGTGTCTCCAGAAGCTGTTAAAAGGGAGATGGACCTGGATAAATACCTGGAGAATAGAGTAGAAGGCAAGTGTTTTGTGTAACCTTGTAAGCTTTTACTAAAAAAAAATTGTTTCACTATAGCTTCATCCATATTTTGCAAAGCTTACCCAAAACGACATTCAGCTCAATTCAATTCACCTTTAGCAATGTGGTGTCCTTCTGTGGCTACATTGGAGGCTGACCTTACACAAGTTAGAATATAGCAGAATGCCAACTGCTCTGCTGAATAGAATAATAGACACTTTCAGACACTTTTCCGGTTGGTTTTTCTCAATTTTCCATTCACCGTGATTAGTTGAGATCCTGTTTAAAGGTGATGGTCAGTACTTTGCTCTAATAGAAAGAGGAATGCAATGGTTTGCATAAATAGTCCTAGCAGATTGCATCACGTGTTGTCCCTCCAGAGAATTAACATCACCCCTAATTTCTCCAAAATAATAGTTTGAAATGAATAGCATGTGTATAGATGAAACATATCTTGAGTTATTGTTTACTCTGTGTTTCCCAACAGAGATAATCAAGAAGCAAGGCGACGAAGGGGTCCCTGACTTAGTGCACGTAATGCGGACGCTGGCCTCGGAGAGCATCCCCAACCTGCCCCCGGGAGGAGAGCTGGCCAGCAAGTAAGTGGGCTCAGCGCCGTCACCAGGGTGCAGCCCTTCACTAGGACTCCGTCTCATGTGGAACGGGGCCTGCTGCTGGCTTATTGAGCAGAAGAACATTGCTGGTTATTGTTTTAAAGGTAATTGTGTTTTTCTTTCCAGACGAAGCGTTGTTGAAGCGATGTACATCAAACTGAACCCCTACCGAAGTGATGACACAGTAAGTATCCCAGCTCCTCTGTGACTCGCCCGTGTTAGGTACGTCTCGTCTGTCTGCATGCTGTTGTTGCGTGGCTTGTACACTCAAGATCCTTGTGGCACGCATGCCTTTTTTATTTTATTTAGTCTTTTAAGTGATGCTTTTGTGAGCTAGTGGCGGTACAGTAAGGACTGCTCTGAAATGGAAAAACACGATCCACTAGATCTTTGAGTGTTCAATAGTGCAATATTGCTTTATTCAATGCTCTCTACTCATGATTAAATAATTGAAGATAAGCCCAGTACACCTCAATATTTTAAAATGTAATACATTTGCAGGCATAAAAAAACAGTTAATTCTGCAAACACGTGTGCAGAGGGAAGGGAGGGTATTTTCATCTTCGTATTGAACAAATTATAATATCCTTTATACGTTGTTCAAAAGAAAATGTGCAGTGAGAGGGGAACTTTAAGTTATTTTCTTAAAGATGTTAATTGTTAAAACCACAACAAAATGAAGGCCAGAATCTTCTCCATCACAGCCCAGAGTAAATGAGATCCCTGGTTCTAACAACACACCGTCTGATCAATATGTTTTGGAAGAAAAATAATCTACTAGAATGCAAAAGTGTTAAGCAGTACACCATTTTTTATTTAATAATTACTGGATCCAATTTACTCTTAATTTAACAGTTAAACCCATTTTGCACATTAATACTAATTGTTCTAAAGACCCAAAAGGTTAACTGAAAATGCCATATTATAGGTGATAGAGTGGTACTGTCATTGATACATTGGCAGTATCCAAATATAGCCTAATACACTTTAATTAGTCATTACTCTTCATTTACTTGTGCAGTCCCCTCAATACAGCTACATCTGGCCCTCTCAAAAATATAGGTCCATCTCATTCCTTACTTAAGTAAGCAGACCAATTAAGTATATACTCACTGTAATCAGAAATGTGATGTATATCTTCTTGCTTGTCCTTTTAAAGAGTTTGCACCTTTGTGCTAAATCGAGGAGAGTACTGATGGCCCCAAAACTGGAATCTAACTGGACATAATTCCTCTTAATCCCTTGGACATTAAAATCACAGCTTTTTTGTGGTTGTTCGGCTGAGCAAGTATAATATCCTAGTATACAGTAATGTATTGTATACTGTCCTAAAATACTATATGGTGAGATATCCCTGTTTCAATGTCAAAACCTTTTGCTTTGATATAGTCAATTAGATGTTATAGACTAAACATTTCTGCAAAAAGGGTATTCTTTTAAAAAACAAATTGTGAGCATTTGCCAATGGTTACCTGTTACCAAGCAAAAGGATCGGTCCCTGTTACTAGCCATTCTTTAGATGCTCACACAAGGAGCCCTTGTCTCTCACCCACTGCACTCCACTCCACTGCCTCAACCTTCAGTAGGTCCCTGATGTTATAACACTGAGCATTTCACTGCTTAGTCCAAATCCCATTGAAAATATGCAAACTAGAAACCAGAAATACCTCCACTATAATGGCAAAAATATTTTCTGCATGCAAATATTTGCTTAGCACTGCAGTGTACAATTCACCTTTGTTTCTCTTGCCACAGTATTTTAAATTATATTCAAAGTTGGATTTTCTTTTTAAAAATGGTGTAAGCCAATAGGTAAATAATTGAGTGATACACCGTTAGCCAGTATCTGCCATTGACCTATAACCCATGTGTGTGAGAATTTGGCTCTTGGGATCAGATCAGATCAGATCCAAATTGTCTATTGATATCAAGCCCAATATCCAGTACCTGGATCTTCTATTGGTTCATACATTTAATCCTTTATGAGAATAACGTTTCTTATGGAAAAAATGCATACATCCATGCATGCGTGTATTCTGAAATATGCATGTAATTCTTGGTTGAAAAGCCAACATGGTGCCAAGTTGAGCCTCATGCCGCCTGCTGAGTGGATGGATGACTTGGGGTTTGCTTACCCTTCAAAACAGTAAAACAGTAAACCATCATCATTTTCTGTTAGCCAAAGAAAAACTGTTCTGCATGTAGAGATGAGCTATTGAGGCTGATTGTTATGAACCAAAATGATTTGGGACTGTAGCCTTCATTGTTAAAGAGCCAGTGAACCCACTGTTTCAGATTGAATTCGAACACTATGTGATTTAAAAAAATGTGTTTTGGGCTGAGAGTTTTAGGAGAGAGGGGGGCGTGTTATCCCCATGGTTACGACCCACCCCAACTTTATGATACTTTTTTAGTACCGTCATTGTGTAACTGTTAAGAGTGTTTTAATTAGCGATGTTGTGTATGAAATCCGCCACACACCATAGCGTTGTACTATATGTGTCCGGGAAGCCTTACCCTCGGACGCGGGTTAAATAAATCGCTGCTCAGACGAAGCTTCACCATCCACACACACCGTAGCGTTATACAATAAGTTTCCGAAAAGCTTAACTTTCTCGCGGACACCGCAGTCAATCGCTGCCCAGACAGATCTCCACACGTCCGCACAAACCGCTCCGCCGGTGCCCCTTGGTCGTGACGTCGGACTACCTCCGAAAAGGTAGTCTGACGTCACGAAAAGAACGCCACCTGCGTTTGCAGCAGAGTGGAACGTTCACGTAGTGTTTTGGGGAGAATGGCAAAAACATAGGATTTTACCCCATTTTTCTCTAAATTGGGGACTTATTTCAGTAATGGTGATAAAATGGCATAGATTACTATGTTGACGATCATATAAGACCAATGACCACGTTTAAAACAAAAGAAAAGTGGTTTTGGGTTCACTGGCTCTTTAAGTTGCTACCATGTTTGGACTTGGTGGGTCTTGTTTTACCTGCGTAGATATCCAGGACAATGCCCCTTCACTTAGACTTGTTCCTTATGTGTTGGGAGCCATTGACAAGTGAATATTATTGCCATTGGCAATAATATTCTTTGAAGTCATTCGGTTGGCAGCAACCATTTGTAATCTGAATTGCATTTAGTATTGGATGACAGGTACGGCCTCTTTGTGTCTTCACCTTGTGGAATCTGGCTCTCATCACACACACTAACAGGTGTTATTCTGAGGTGAATCTACACAGACACAGGTCTTATTCTGAGGTGAATCTACACACACACAGGTCTTATTCTGAGATGAATCTACACACACACAGGTGTTATTCTGAGGTGAATCTACACACACACAGGTCTTATTCTGAGGTGAATCTACACACACACAGGTCTTATTCTGAGATGAATCTACACACACACAGGTGTTATTCTGAGGTGAATCTACACACACACAGGTCTTATTCTGAGGTGAATCTACACACACACAGGTCTTATTCTGAGGTGAATCTACACACAAACAGGTCTTATTCTGAGGTGAATTTACACACGAACACAGGTCTTATTCTGAGGTGAATTTGCACACACACAGGTGTTATTCTGAGGTGAATCTACACACACAGGTGTTATTCTGAGGTGAATCTACACACACAGGTGTTATTCTGAGGTGAATCTACACACACAGGTGTTATTCTGAGGTGAATCTACACACACAGGTGTTATTCTGAGGTGAATCTACACACACAGGTGTTATTCTGAGGTGAATCTACACACACAGGTGTTATTCTGAGGTGAATCTACACACACAGGTGTTATTCTGAGGTGAATCTACACACACAGGTGTTATTCTGAGAGTTGAAAACCCTTGTTTTGTCGACTATCTGCCCGCCCACTTTGTTGTCACTGCAGTGCAGCACTGCTGTGTTACTGACAGCCTGTCCTGAGAGGACACCGCCGTCTTCTTGTGTTTTAAGGCCGTCTGTGCAAAGCCACGTCACCAACATCAATGTAATGTCCCTCAAATACAGAGCAGCGTATAGCTGAACATAGCAGCTTGGCCTCTTCTGTCTCACCGTGTCTGGAGAGGTAAATGTCCTGAAACCCTAAACCCTTATCCGGGCCTGACCCGCCGGCCCACATGTCCCGGTCGTGAGGTCCGGGCGCGGGCGTTTGTTTGGTGACCGTGTATGATGCATATCCTTGATGAAACCTGTTGAGCTCCATGGAATGTGGATCCAGAGTCTGAAGGGTTTTTCCTTCCTTCTCCTCTCTTGTCAAGGACTCCGCGTCCACAGACGACATGTGGTAACGCAGCCCCCCCCTCACCACTAACACAGCATAGTTAAACCACCATCCTGTCCGGGCACCACCGTGCCACTCAGTGGCCCTCCACCGTGCCACTCAGTGGCCCTCCACCACTCGGAGCGTTTGCTTTCT
>OOFG01013893.1:3755-20902 GCA_900323295.1 Molva molva
ACCACACCCACCATACCATCAGCCATGCCCCTTCCTGCCCAAAGACCACACCCACCACTAGACTAATCCAACTCATTACTTTGAGATTAAAGCTAGGGTAGGCAATATATTTGAGAAGCTTTTTTTGTCATATTTGTTGAAATTCTCTTTACATCCTAACAGCAATCAATAAATCAAATGCTCTGACAAAACAAAGAAAAACCCCCTGTATCTGTCGCCGGCCTGTAATAAGCCTGTCCAATCATGATAAGATGGCCTACCAGTCTGTCTACCTACCAGGCTACCTACCAGGCTCCCTGCACGCACACACTAATTGCGCATGACTGGAGTGTTCCACAATGCTAGGCAGACCTATTGTTAAAGCTAGCTGGCTAGTCATGTGCTTTGGAGGGAGGCCTGAAGTGAGGGGTGGGATTTTTTCAAAATCTAGTTCACAGTGGCTGGTTGATCCAAATTGCCTACCCTAGCTATAAATTATGAAATAATAATAATAACTCTTACCTTGAGGGCGTTGTCTGCTCCATTGGTGAGCAGCAGCTGCTGGCTGGGTAGGAAGGTTGCTCCAGCAACAGCAGAGCGGTGGGCATGTCTTAGCTGGGTTACCAAGCGACGGCTCTCCAGGTCCCAGAAGGCCATGTGACCACCAGGCCCGCCGGCCGCCATGATGGGAGGGCCATCTGGAACAGCAGTGTTAACAAAGGAAGTCAGTGTTCACATGAAGTCAGCATTCACAGGAAGTGAAGGAGATGCGGGCGCTTCTCCTGTTGTACGTGTGTGGATGTGGGGGACAGGATAGACCGGCTACATTTGTCAGAGCACACGAAGGATAGAGGGGGTGCATGATGCGTCAGTGGAACCCACGCTATGGGGGAAAACCAACCCAGCCTTTCAAAACATGCAAAAAGTAGTCGCTTTAACATATCATTTGTGATGCCAGTTTGCCATGTCTGCTGGATTTAAGAATGTCCATGGATTATTTCACTAGTCCGCTGCCTCAATAGTGAGCTAGATACTTGAAAAAGCTAAACTTGCGTCCCTAAAACATCTATGGAGAACTGTATATTCAATATCCACACTTTGAAATGTGACTGATCGTCACATCCTTGGGCTCTATTGTGTTCTCCACGTCTGTCCGACTCCAAATATGTAATCACCTTATTTTTTATGTAGCATTTCTGAGTTATTTAAAGTCCAAATATGGAATATAAACCCAAGTTTACCGCAGTGCCAGTAAGCGCAACATTTACTGGTTGTGGTCTAAATAGTCTTTTACACCTTCTAGTTAAAACAGTTTTGAGAGGTTCTGGTTTAAACTGGCTTGAGAGGTTCTGGTTTAAACTGGGTTTTACCAGTACGGAAGCTGAGCGTGGTGACGGGTCCCCAGTCTTGACTGAATGACATCAGCGTTTTGTCAGCTCTGATGTCATGGAGGAGGAGGCGTCCAGAGGACAGGCCGACGCCCATCACGTCCACCGCAGGACTCTGGGCAAAAGATATATTTTTATAGAAATGACGTGTGTGTGTTTATAATCTTTGTATGCGTGTCTGTGGGTGTGTACCTATGTAACATGTGAAAGGGCATGGCCTGACCTGCTGAAGAGCTGTAACCCCCGACGACCAGCCTGGGAAGGTGTACAGCAATTTGCTAAAAGAAAAAGATTATGATTTATGAATATTAAAAGTACATTCTAACATTTTTATATCATTAATACATCGATACATACTGACATTTATATATCATTAAAAAATCTGTACATGCTAACATTTTAAAATCAATAACATCTTTGTAGCTGGCCACCTTGAGGATCCAAAGAAGGATCTGCACCAGAGCGATATAACATGCTTATCAGGGAGTTATTGGTTGGAATGGTGTTAACAGTGGTAAACAATGGTTGTGGCTAACAATGATTACCATAGACTAAAAGTCGAGAATCTAATCGTTCTAAGGGTGTGTCACATGACTGCTTTCTGACTTGTTTAAATGCCTTACGACGTCTTTGCTTTGATTTAAATGACTGATTTATTTAATGATTTAAATGAACAAACAAGGCCCGGGAGTCCGCAATGTGCTGCACTACATATCCCAGCAAACATGCTCCTATGTGGGGGCTTTGTGCTGAACTGCCACACCACCCTCATGAAACACACCAACCCTACGCTACAGCTCTGCTATAAGATCAGCAGAACGTCAGGAGCCCTAACTGTGTCAGCAGCCCCATTGACTTCATGTTAGGAGCTACCAACCTGCCGTAACTAGGGATGGGTGTTAAGATTTTAACGATACCACTACTCTTAGCGATACTGCTTATCGATCCAGTACTTTAACGGTACTCTTATGGGTTCTTTTAGAAGAACATAATGACAAATTAAGAACAAGACCTCTTTCTTCAGCAGCAACAGCTTACAATGTTTTGAATAAATAACCATTATGGACTCTATAGTATTGTGGAAATGGAAATGTAGAACAAACAAAAACAAATCAATAAATAAACAATTAACAGCAGCGGGGCTGCAAAAAGGCCTCAAGCGTTGTTTTAACAGTTCTGAAGGAAGATCAGCGTATCAGCCTTTTGTCCTTTTCTTGCGATCGTTCCTCCAGAATGTTAATTGTACGCCACAATTTAATTAATTAATTATACAACACATACATTGTTACACAGAATAGTGTGTTTTTTCTTCGCATGCTCTTGAGTAGGGTTAGTAACCTATAAAAGCGCGGGTTCATTTAAACTTTGTACAATGTGCAACCCACCTTTTTAGTTTCGTAATAATTTGAAGAAGGCTACCCCATTCAAGGGGGTGTGTCTTAACTGGAACTTCGGTGGGTCATGTATCCAATAATAGCGCTCACACCAGCGCTCCCATACAGCCGCGATATAACTTTCAGCACTGCTCAAAACCTTTATCCATCAACAGCCATTATTTTGAACAGGAATCATCCGAGTGCGTTCTCCGTGTACTCCAGGACGCTGTGCCACACGGCTCGTCTGGGGTGCGACCGGCTCTGAAGCTCTGCCGCAACTTTTGTTTAATTTTCGGGAGTGACTCGGGAATAGCGAAAATGCATTTTATTGCGAGTTATACAAATATAGCAATGTTTATCTAGCCTAAATAAAAAGAAAATATCTTTCCTTAACTTCTCAAATACCGATAGCAGCACCGGGAACGTCGGATCTTATTGATACTACGGTAATAATTCAGCCCCGGGGCCCGCTTAATACTGGGTTTCATGGTGTTATGTACACGATGGGGAATAAGTTAGACGTTTAATATTCCCCCTTTTTTGCTTCCTAATCTCAAAAGCTCATTGAGAGCCAAATTATTTCAGATTAGTCTTGTTTAAACATTGGACAACATTTCAAACATAAAACACAGTAAACTAGTTATAATCGCTTTAATATTGGCGTTGGAAAAACAAATTGTTGATCATCCCTTATTTGGCGATATACGATTCAATCACAAATTGGCACAAGCCTTATACATATAGCCACTAGTGAAAAGAAAAGTAGATTTAATTAATCAATTTAATTAATGAGTCATGTCACACAGTGAGATTATGTAAAAGGGACTGTTTGTACAAATGTGTTTCTTTCTGCAAAATAGCCAAGCAACAAAGAAAAGGTAGAGTTTGACCTTTTTTGCTGCGCAAAGCTGTTGAGCTCATTCCCCTGTAGGCATAGCACGTTTACCCTTTGGGATCCGTGTGCGTATACAGTGTGGGGTGAAAGTGGTTGGAGCAGTTGTCTCGGGAGCACGTCCATGGTCTTGGCGGAGTTGCCAGCTTGCTGGTCGCTTTTGCCACACTGTGGGTTTTAGTGCATAAGTACCCGCCGTAAGTATCCCCTGAAGACTAGGTAGATCTGGAGAGGCAGTTAGAGGGGAGGCTCAAGTTACGAGGCTGTTTTCTTGCCTTGGTTGTGCGCCAATACAGTACATTATCTTTGTTTACCGGGGGCTGTGTGCTGCATGGTTTAGGTGCTGCTATGCCAGGAGTAGGTGGTTTCTTTGACGTTCCGTCAGAATGAAGCCCGGTGAGATGCAGGCTGGTTATTGCATCCTATAACCGAGATCAACAAAAAGCTATTTCTATGGTTAATTGAAGCCTGCCTTTATTGTGAGTCCAGATGAGTAATGTTAAAGCAGGATAACATTACTGTCTCGGTGACTGCTGAACCTAATGATGCCGCGTCTTGTGCACAATCGTTTTGATTCACGTGATCGGCCCCTACAATCGGCAAATTTCAAGTTGATCTGCTGATCACGGGTTAAGGGTGTATATCGGCCGATAACGATAGGTGGCCGATCAATCGGTGCATCGCTAATGAAAATATCTAGAATTAACTTACTTGGTCTTGAGGTTCCAGAGCTGCAAAGCACCCTGGGAACTCCCCACCAACACCTTGTTCAGGTAGGTGCTAGGGTGGGCCAGGGCAGAGAGGTCAAAGGTGGCTGGGTCAAAGGTCAGGCGCAGGTACTCCTCTGGTCAATTCAAGGTGAGAAAACAGGAATGAGGATGGGGGGCGGGGGGGTGAACATAAGGATGTTAGAGACAGGAAGCTGGAAGAAAACTAATAATATAATGTATAATTATACATTGTCATCTCACTTATTGTCCTGTATAATAAAAGGTAAAAAAAAGGTAATCAAAGTTTAGCAACCCTCCAGACTGGGACCCTTTGGGACACAACTGCAGTGCGACTTAATATTTTCAATAAGTCGCACAATTTAGTCAACCTGGCTGATCA
The DNA here is from genome assembly GCA_900323295.1 of Molva molva. NCBI lineage: Eukaryota > Metazoa > Chordata > Actinopteri > Gadiformes > Lotidae > Molva > Molva molva. Next base: position 8,501 of record OOFG01013893.1, read on the forward strand.
CCAGCGGTACTTATAAACATTATAATCAACCTGAGGTCACTAAAGGTACTAATATACATTAGAAACAATCTGGAGGTCACTAAAGGTACTAATATACATTAGAAACAACCTGAGGTCAGTAGAGGTACTAATATACATTATAATCAACCTGAGGTCACTAAAGGTACTAATATACATTAGAAACAATCTGGAGGTCACTAAAGGTACTAATATACATTATAAACAACCTGAGGTCAGTAGAGGTACTAATATACATTAGAAACAACCTGAGGTCAGTAGAGGTACTAATATACATTATAAACAACCTGAGGTCAGTAGAGGTACTAATATACATTAGAAACAACCTGAGGTCAGTAGAGGTACTAATATACATTATAAACAACCTGAGGTCAGTAGAGGTACTAATATACATTAGAAACAACCTGAGGTCAGTAGAGGTACTAATATACATTATAAACAACCTGAGGTCAGTAGAGGTACTAATATACATTATAAACAACCTGAGGTCAGTAGAGGTACTAATATACATTAGAAACAACCTGAGGTCAGTAGAGGTACTAATATACATTAGAAACAACCTGAGGTCAGTAGAGGTACTAATATACATTAGAAACAACCTGAGGTCAGTAGAGGTACTAATATACGTTAGAAACAACCTGAGGTCAGTAGAGGTACTAATATACATTATAAACAACCTGAGGTCAGTAGAGGTACTAATATACGTTAGAAACAACCTGAGGTCAGTAGAGGTGAGTGAAGCCATTGGGCAGCAGCACTACACTCTATAGAGCCATCGTTTGGTCAATATTTCTACACAATAGGCGAATTACAAAAGTAACCTGCCCTAAACAATAGCCCAACTAAAACGTGATTAAGCCGGAAATATCTCACGTTTCAAAATGTTCCCAATAGATAAATCATTCAAATCAGTTTTTTATGTTATATCATACAATGTTATATGTTAATTGCCAGCTCTACAACAGTAAAATGCAGGTAAAAATCATCTGTGTGGCCAATGGAGCTCTTGTGTAGGCGTAACAGACTGCATAAAATACACGTTAAACTGACTTTCAATATGTGGAAAATTGGTGATGACTTAAAGTCGTAGAATAGATTTTGTAACATAAATGGCCACTAGCTCACTGTTTAAGAAATTACATTTTCGAGGTAGGGAGTGCCTGTAATCCTAGGTAAAAATGTTAGTCTGGAGGGTTGGTTAGAGGGTTAAAGGTTAGAGGTTAAGGGTTGAAGGGTTAGGGGTTACCCTGAGTGGGAACATCACAGACCTGCAGGAGTCAGGGTTAAAGTTTACAGGTTAAAGGGTTTACCCTGACTGGGAACATCACAGACCAGCCGGTTAAAGGGTTAAAAGGTTAAAGGGTATTCCCTGAGTGGGGGCGTCCCAGACCAGCAAGAGTCAGGGTTAAAGGTTAGAGGTTAAAGGGTTTACCCCGAGTGGGTTTGTCCCAGACCAGCAGGTTAAAGTGTTAACCTCTTCATCAAAAGGCCACTGGCTCACGTTTTTGCCTGAAAGTAACATACCCAAACTGAATAACCTAGTGATTCATCTATTCCAAGTGAATGCAGTATATCTGCACAACTTAACGGGTGATTCCTCTGGGGGTGAAGGAATCTAAGATTAGAGGTTAAAGGGTTTACCCTGAGTGGGGACATCCCAGACCAGCAGGAGTCCGTCTCGGTCAGCAGACACCAGCGTGTCTCCCAGAACCAACAAGAGGTGGACGTCTGAGGCATGGGCGTGCGAGTAGTGGTGGACTATCTGGAGAGAGAGAGAAGCGAGAGTGAGAGAGGGAGAGGGAGAGATTTAGTATGATAATTGAGTATGATGATTAAGGATGGGGCATTTTAAGTTTCTTTCTCTAGTCGACTAGTAAAGACGTTTGGAGTCAAGTAGACTATTCGCATGTAAAGGCCTCAGGTCTAACATTTTCTACTGGTGGGACTGGTGCCACTTTTCATTTGGTGGCACCCTAAGAAATCCATTTTTTTCCAGTTATTCTATAGGCCTAAATTATTAAGACAATGTATTTAAATGAAACCATGAAAAGACAAAGGGTAACAATGATAACGAAGGGTAATGCCTGACCACAGTTACTAAATGGGGTGAAAATTGTGAACCAGATTAAACTAAATAGCCTAATTAGATACATAATAAGAGGTTTTCGGAAACTACACTTATCAAGTTAGTTAATTATATTATTAAAAAGAATGGTGTAATTCAATGTATGGCAGGTTACCCAGATTCATGTCAGAAGACCCAAAAGAAATGCTTCTCTCAGAAAATTGTGTTTAACCGACTAGGATTTCTGGTTCCGACTAGCAAGTGTAGCAACAACTAGTCAACTCATCGTGAACATCCCTTGTGATGATGGTGAATGGTAATATAATATGATAGAGTAGGATGACAGAGTATGAAACCCTCCTGACCTCCTTGTTGCGGGCAAAGGCGTAGACATCTCGACCAACAGCAGCAAACACCAACATCCTGTCAGCCGCAAGACAGGAAATGTCACCTGGAAGAGCATTACCTTGGCAAGGGAAAAGGTTTGTTCAAGTTTAGTGATTGAAAACTTCAACATTAAAATCTAATCACATGAGTAAATATATTAAAACATAGTTTTACAAAGTCAACTAAGATTATTTAATCTACATTGGTTCAAATGACAAAATAAGACTACATGTCAAGAAATTAATAAAATAAGACTAAATGTCAACACATTAATTAAATAAGACATGTCAATGAATAAAGGAAAGCATGAGTTGTGAACTTACTGACAGCAACAATGCCCAGCTTCTTAACCTGTGTCAAAATAAATAAATAAATAAATATAATAAATAAATGTAATTAAAACAATAAATCCCCCCAAAAAAGTATTGACAATCAAAATTACATTTAACATAATTTATTACAATCAGAATTACATTAAACAGAACAATGTATTACAATCAGAATTGCACTACATTTTGCCAAGTACTTTTTTCTAGATCCATATATCTAACCTAGATATTGATCCTAGACAGGAAATTCGGTTCAAGATATGCTTATGAATACAAAATACCATCCTAAACATTCCAGTTGAGGGTCATTACGTTGAAGTTTGGAAATGTAAAGTGAGATAATTTATAAATGTATTTGTGTCACGTGATCGGCTCCTACAATCTGCAATTTCAAGTTCTTGGTCCAATCACCTATCACGTGTTAAGAGCGTATACCGGCTGATAATGACAGGTGGCTGATCAATCAGTGCATCACCAGACTTGGGCTTAGTTCATGTAAGATCTAACAAGAGATCAACATAAAAAAAGGGCCACAATGGCGGTAAATCCGGACCATCACTGTAAAAAGATCTGGTCAAGCTGTGCATGTTAACACGACTCAAACTGAGTTGAAGTTGGAAAGCTTCGATTTTCACGCTCTGCAATAAAGCGATCTTAAGCAGGGAGGTAACAGGACAATCCGCGGTGGGAATAGTGGTGTTAACTAAAAACCGAAAAGGCGAAACACTGGCATCACAGCGAGGCTAAGAGAGGCGATGCCCGGTCAGGTTCCAGACGTTACACTGCTGGACTCCAGGTTGGACCGTTGAGTGTGCCTTTCACTTCCGGCAGTAGTTCGCTTTATTGCGGAGTGTGAATATTTCTTTAATATCCATGCATTATTTTTAACATTAGTTCTGGCAGTGGCGCCGGCAGCCATAATCCTGTACGCTGCATGCATACATATTGTTTTATGTTTTTTTGTAGGTTTTTTTTTACATTCTGTCTTGAAAATAAAAACAGCAGATCCTGATTTAGGATTGTTTTTTTTTTTTTTGAATAATGTGCTTGAGATGCATTTTTGGCTGCGTCCAGTAACTCACGTCGTTAAACAATCCAGCCTTTTGACGCAAATACATTTGAAGGCCGATGATTGGCTATAGGTCATTGCATGTTAAACATTTGAATTTCTGGCGCTTAATCGTGGATTTGGGATTTAGCTTGATATCTTGCAAAGTAGCCTTGAAATGAGCCAAAGAAAACAATTGAGCATTTTTCAGGCTTTTGAAAGTAGAAAGCAAACTACCCTAAGAGGTGAAGATTCTGCCGATAATGTTAATAATAATGCTAATAATGTTACTACAGAAGCTAGCAGCTTGCAAAGTGATAGAGAGGAATCTACCGTTGCAGCTATTGTTATCCCCATCAGTGACTGTTGTCCAAGCCCAAAGAGTCAGACTCGGATGTTTTGTCCCAGCAGCAAATATCAACGGTATGTGCACCTCAGCCTCTCAAGATGCCATTGGCAGTGTTAAGGCTAATGGACCCAAAAGGGCACCGGGCTCTGTCCAACTAAAAGCATTACAGTCTAGATTCAAGCGTCCCAGAGGGTGGCTAGCCCCAGCTAAGGGCATCTGGGGAAGCAACACAAAATTGCGGAGGATTCTTTTGATGAGAGCATTTACCCCACTCTGCATTACAGCAAAAGTGTTGATGGCGTTTTGTGTAGCTTGCATGATTTACTCATCAGGCAACACGATTCTAAGAACGATGGCACTTGAGTACGATGACTGGAGTAATGCAAAGAAAATAGTTTCAAGACACCTGAAACACCAGCTCACACGAGTGCACAACTACGCGCAGCTGAATTTCTTAATGTTGCCTTGGGAAAGAGCCAGTCTATATATTCCAAGTAAGATCGCTCACACCAACAAGCAATAGAGCGCAACAAATATGGACTCAAAGCAGTCATCGATCCTACATGCCCATCTAAAAAATGGGTGCACCATCTAAAGCAAAATACTGTAGTCATCAAATTCAGAACGAGCAGATTGAGACATGTGGAAAACAGCTCCAAGACAAAATTCTCCCTATTGGCAGATGAGACGGCTGATAATAGTAACGTTGAGCAAGTGGCCCTTGTAGGTCAGTACCTGGACTGTTCTGGCAGCTACTCAGTGCGAGAGGAGTTTTGGGGATTTTTTTTCTACAGCTGACACTACAAGCGAGACCTTAACACAACTTTTGTTGTACAGATTAAGAGAACTGGATTTATATCCTGCTCATATAGGACAGGGGTATGATGGTGCTGGGAATGTCAGTGGAAAGATAAGAGGCGTTCAGGCGCGCATCAGAGTACAGTACCCTTCTCCAGTCTACGTGCACTGTTGAAATCATGCGATTAACCTAGCAATTGTGCATTCAACTAAGATCTGTCATTCGCAACACCCTGAACACTGTTCAAGAAATAGTGAGCTTCATTACAGCCTCCCCAAAGAACAAAGAACGCCTCCAAAGGTTATGATGCCCGCTGGTCGCAGCATGATATGTGCCTGTCTACTGTTATTGAAAACTATGATGACGTGTTAACAACCTTGGTTCAGCTGAAAACAGACGGAGACGCCAAATGCAGTTGAACAGCATCCTCGCTCACTCGAGCTATGGACTCGTTTGAATTCATCAGCTTACAGAACCAGAACTGTGAAATACCGACGGATGCTCAACTAGGTAATTCTACATATAGTGAAATGTGGGAGAAAGCATGCTCTCTGGCTGCGAGTGTTGAAGTCACTCCATCATTGCCCCGCATCGCCAAAACACAAACCCAAAGGTCTAACACACCTGCGGCAAACCCACAAGAGTACCGGAAAATAAACATTTTCTTGCCATTCATCGACCACCTGACCAGAAGTGAGTGACAGAGTATGCCTTGCCCTGCCACGTCTTAAAGCCCAGTACCTTCTGCCCGACAAATTGTTGACGGACAGTTTATGGCAATAGATAAAGGAGGAGTAAGGTGCTTTGATGCCCAATGTTGACACTGCAGATGTGCAGCTTGAACTATGGAGTCAGCCCAATAGGCATACGCCTGCCATTAGTGACATCTGCCATGTTATGAGATTGTCTGCAGACTTCTACCCAAACATAAACACATTCTGGTGAAATGCTTTCGTTGGATTAAGCCTTTGCATTGCGTTGCTTCCGTAACCCACTAATTGTAACGGCGAGTTAAACTAGTACTTTCTATTTTTTTAACCACAAATTGTTGAATAATCGATTGAACTGCGACTTGACCGACTTGGAAAACAACTTTGAGTCGGGTGCAGCCCTATGGATAACCATTATTTGAAGGTGATTTTTAATTTGAGAATTTACCTAACTTGTTGCCTTTCCTTTCAGCCTGCACATGAGCGCAGCCTAGTAATGCGTTTGGATTAAAAAACCAAAACAACAAAAGGCATAGCCAATGTGTGACTTTATAGCATAAAAGTATTTCTTTAGGCAAAACGTTATTGAACAGAAAACACAGACCAGAGGAAATACTCCTGCAAAATTCAAAATGCATTTGCATGTGAACATAAATAATGAACACAATAGGCGTAAACCTAGGCTATGATAAAACACGTATCTTATTCTTAAAGCCGCAATGTGTAAGATTGAGCCCCTACCAGTTAGAACGCGGGAGACTTTCAGAATAAAAAAAGCAACATAAAATACACTTCTTTCGTGTGGTAATGACCATGCAGTTGATGACCGTAAAAAAGTATCCTTCCCGCAAAGAAATAAGTCAAATCTAATATCACATCTTACAACTAACCATCCTGTGGCGTTTACCGGACTTGGCAGCAGCACACCTGCCTCAGCAGGAGGTACAACCTCAGGCCAGTAGCGACAGTTCAGGGAGTCTCTGAGGCTGAAGTACCAGCATGCCAACAACCCAGAACTGTAAGTCATGCGATGTAGTCGATAAGGTCTTCATAGTTCTATATATGTCGTTCACAATTCTATATCATCATATTCCATGCCAAGTATTATTATGAATATATATTTAACCTAATTCATATCGAACTAGAGTACTAGTATAGTACATTAGTACTTACATTATAAGTGTGGAACCGGTTTCCCACCGCCGTGGTCACATAAAACTCCCGGTGTCTCGCATGGTATCGCAGCACGTGTGGAAGGTGGTTAGAGTAGAGCCCGAGCGCCCGGAACCCGGAGAACAGCGAGCTCCCGGTCACCTCGTGAGCCAGCATCTCCGTAACCCACACGTACCGACTCCAATGCCGGTAAGAAAGACGGGGGCGTTAATATATGTATAAGAAATTAATATTCCAGAGCTTGGATTAATAATACTAGTAGAGATTGAAGATGACGTGAATGGCACGCTCCGCGTGTTTACAGTTAGCTGAGTTACACTAAACACGGTCCCCTCCCCTTCACCATGGAAGTTCCGCATACAATGCGTTCCCGCAGAGATCTTTTTTCACACGAGCTTTCCATCGTAATAATAATTATTATAATAATAAGGATAATAATATTAATTATACAACTACTACTACTACCTATAATAATAAAAATAATAATACATTTTCTTCATATAGTACTTTTTAAGACGCTCAAAAACATTATAAAATGAACGTATATATATATATATATATTATTTAAAAATTATCTATCATAATAAAACATCTTAACATATATCATAATATTAATATATATTGAAATATTTTAAAACATCTTGTCCGCTGTCAGCTGGCTCCGACTCTCTGACATTGTTTCCGTTTCCGGTACATTTTGACAGCTCAGTTTGTTTTTAGAAAACAAGAGAAACGTTAAGACTATTAACGTTAAACTGATCAATAATAACATCGTTTTCGATGCTAATCGTCTAACGTTATTTTTGTGTGGCAACGTACGAGATACCGAGGGGTTGTGATAGTATCGGAACCGGAGCCGGTTGGTTTATTGGAGCTCGAGCGGGCCAGGCATGTCGTCCCGTCGGCCCGACAGCTTCGACGGTCTCGGCGGCTACCGCGGCCGGGACGAGCAGTTTTACGGCGGAAGGTCATTTGGCGGCAGCAGTTCTTCCGACCTACAGCACTGGGTGACGACGCCACCAGACATCCCCGGTAGCCGTAACCTGCACCCCGGAGAGCGGACGCCGACACACTGCGGGGACGGCGGAGAGGAACCGCAGCCGGGGACGCCTGCGGGCGGGTCTACCGGTGAGGACTGGAGGAGGTCCGGATGGTTAGCCTAGCCTAAGGACAGGAAGAGGTCCAGGTGGTTAGCATAGCTTAGCCTAGCCTAGCCTGAGTACTAGAGGAGGTCCTGTTGGTTAACCTAGCCTAGCATAGCCTGAGTACTAGAGGAGGTCCTGTTGGTTAACCTAGCCTAGCCTAGCCTGTGGACAGGAGGAGGCCCAGGTGGTTAGCCTGGGCTGGCCTAGCCTGAGGACTGGAGCAGGTCCGGGTGGTTAACCTAGCCTAGCCTAGCCTAGCTTGAGGACTGGAGGAGATCCGGGTAGGTAACCTAGCCTAGCCTGGAGGAGGTCCGAGTAGTTACATTGTAGGTATAGTAAGTAACCCTAGTATATTATAGGCATAGTACCTAGGTATAGTACTACTGAACCTAACTCTACTACATTATAGTCATAGTAGATTGTAGGCATAGTTTAGTATATAGTAGGTATAGCTCTATAGTTCATAACCCTAGTGAATTGTAGGCATAGTACTATAGTACCCTACCATAGTAAATTGTATGTAGGGGTGGGCGATATGTTCAAAAAAGTATTTTCAGCTTTCATAAAAAAATTCTTCAGATATACAAAATTCGCTTGGATCAGCTATCCTAAAGAAAATATACTGGTATTTTGTAAATTAAATCAGCAAACAGACATCTTAGGCTCACAAACATTAACAAATTTATCAATGAATAATAATAAATGTTGCTAACATAATAAAAAATAAGAAACGGGCAAACAAAATCCTCTGTCAATTTTTCTTCATGAACACGGACCAATTCATTGTTTTTGATTAGCAAAAAGTAGACAAAAGTGAACAGCAAAGTTGAGCCACGTTTGGGATTGTATCTTTCGACTCTCGATTTAGAGCCTGTCTCCTCCTCGACAGTCGAGGGCATTTGTGTGTCACCACCGTCACCCAGCTTGTCGCCCGTTGTCGTTGTTTATCATTCACCGACTGCGTGCACGGGACGTAGGAACGTGTGGAAGGCGTGTGGAAGATATAGCTGGAAAGACTCCCTGAAGAGTTAGTTAAAGGGCCAGTGAACCCAAAATCGTTTTATTACTGTTACTGAAATAAAACCGTCATTCAGAGAAAACAGGAGTAAAATCCTATGTTTTGGCACCAATTTGTGACTGTTCTACTGTGTTCCGAAGGCATGTAGTGTTCTTTTTGTGACGTCAAAACTACTTTTAGTATACTCTTCAATGTCTTCGTTACTCTTTTGTCTTACCAAAAATCTTGTTAGGAAAATGTCAAAGTATATTTATATACATCTAGTGTTGTGGTTCCAAAGTCCGAATCACAATCAATCGGCACACGCCGATTGATCGGCACATCGCAATAATGCGATTGTACAGTTATTGGTCACTGCCTTGGCCACGTGAGTGTAAGTAATTGTTCACCCGCTTGGCTACGTAGCCAGGAGGATAAGAAGACTCCACCCATTAAAACGGCTTGATGGACTAGAAGGAAATCGTTGGACTGAAATTACATGAGATTGCAATGGATTTCTGCTTAAAGTAGCATTCGCGGTCTTTGGCGACACCCTTGGCGATAAGTGGTGATTGTTCTCATAGATTCCGACGCTGTAGCCACCGACACCCGGTTCGTAACGTTCATAATACTCCAAATGAAGGGCCTTCATCAGTGAGCCATGAGCTCAGTCACCATTGTGTTGACTCATTCGGCCATAGAAAGTGACTAAGCAGACATTTATTTACATGAAAACCTCTTGCTATTTTAATGCACACCTTAATAACCCTTAATAACATAATTATCTGTTGTCCATCACTTTATATGAATAATATTCAACAGCTGATAAGAATCATTTTTATTTCTCAGATCAGCTGGATCGCTTTGCTGGGTTTGGTATTGGCCTTGTCAGGTACGTTATAGTTTATATATATCTTCCACGTACCTCTACATATGATATATTCTTGTTTTCTACTAATATGCATACTCTCCATAGTCCATAGTCTGTTATTTATTTATATACTCATGTATTCTGTCTTTCTATAGTCTGTTCACAGAAAACGTGCTAGCTCATCCCTGTGTTGTGATTCGACGACAGTGTCAGGTGACTTCACTTTGCTTTTAGATAAAATTAAGTTTTTTTTTATTCATGGTAACTTCTTTCTTTTAAATCTGTCAATACTTGTTTGTACTACTTCACAATTGTGTGTATGAAATTATACAAATTGTATGTTACAATTTGATTATTTTGTAGATCAATTACCATGCCCGCTGCCAGCACCTGTCTCCATTCACCGTTGTCACGGTGATGTACCATGTAGCCAAGACCCAGGTAATTAATACATGATCCATCATTTTTTCATTGATATGTTAGGTTTGGCTAATCAAAACAAATGGAATCCCCACCAATTGGCAACAATTGCTGCCTTTGATTCACATTGAATACACACAATACCCACATACTGAATACCCACATACTGAATACACACATACTGAATACACACGTACTGAATACACACGTACTCAATATACACACAAGAATGACGCACTGAATACACATTCACATACACTGACTACACATACACATTTGTATATGGATTTACATAACCCGTAACGCTAAATCATTAATGTTATTGTATTTATTAATACTATAGTCATTAATTGTATTTTATTTATTAACCCTATAATCATTCATATGTTATTGTATTTATTAACCCTATGGTCATTAATGTTATTGTATTTATTACTGAGAGGGTGAAAGTAATGTTACTGCCCAAGGTCATAATGTTGTCGTCATGGTAACATGGTCCTAAGGGGATGGGCAGTACCTTCTTAGTCCAGGGTGATGTCATTGTGTTGTTGTCGTCATGGTTACAGGGTCCTAAGGCGCTGTGGAAGGGGATGGGCAGTACCTTCCTAGTCCAGGGTGATGTCATTGTGTTGTTGTCGTCATGGTTACAGGGTCCTAAGGCGCTGTGGAAGGGGATGGGCAGTACCTTCCTAGTCCAGGGTGATGTCATTGTGTTGTTGTCGTCATGGTTACAGGGTCCTAAGGCGCTGTGGAAGGGGATGGGCAGTACCTTCCTAGTCCAGGGAATCTCTCTGGGGGCCGAGGGGCTCCTGAGTGAGTGTTCAGGGCTGCCGCGGTGAGTAGTAATGCAGTAATACTGCAGTCATTGCAGTATTTTATTACAGTGCAATATATAAAGTACACAATATAAACTATACAGAAATACTGCAATATATAAAGGACACAATCTAAACTATATAGTAAATCTGGAATATGTATATATAGGACACAATTTAAACAATACAGTAATATTGCAATACAAAAAGGACAGAAAATTAACTATACATTAATACTGCTATATAAACTATACAATATAAACTATACAACAATACCGCAATATTAACTACAATATAAACTTCAGTAATACTGGAATATAAACTACACAAACTACAGTATATATAAGTATACAATATAAACTACAATAAGAACTATACAGTATTATGGGAATATTATAGGGTTAATTAGTCAACTTAATTACTGTACTACCTCTCATATAGTTCATTATCAAATCAAATTACTGTTATGTCTCCAAGATTGAAATTTAGAGAAAACGGGAGTAAAATCCTATGTTTTTGCCAGTCTCCGTCTCTTTGTGAACGTTTCACTCTGCTTCGAATGCAGGTAACGTCTTTTTCGTGACGCCGAAGTGCCTTTTAGTATACTCTGCGAGGTCAAAACGAAGGGACACAGGTGGCGAGGCGTGTGTGGACGTGTAGAGCTCTGTCTGGGCAGCGGTTGACTGCGGCGTCCGAGAGAGGGTTAAGCTTCTCGGATTCTTATTGTATAACCCCACGGTGTGTGTAGGGATGTGTGGAGCTCGTTCTGGACACCTGTTGATTTTGATGATCACGTCCGAGATGATGAGGCTTCCCGGACACTTATAGTAACACTGTGGTGTGTGGATGTGTAGAGCTTCGTCTGAGCAGTGGTTTATTTGGATGTCTGAGTGAGGGTTAAGCTTCTCAGACACTTATAGTATAATTCACACAACATCGGTCATTATAACACTCCACTACACAACAACGGTACTAGAGAGTTGATTAATAGTATTTATTCATTATTGTACTGGCTTTAATGGTTCATTATTCATTACTGTATTGTCTGTTAAAGAGAGCTTCCTCATCGATGGACCTTCAAGCAAGTCGCTGGACACTTCATTCTCAAAGGGTAGGAGTGTATTTACTTTATAAATATGAATATTAACAATGTTATAAATAATATTGTAATTATAGATATCATTGCTATTATAAAAAGTATGATTAATATTATTATAAAATGTTATTATAAAAATAATTAATATTATTATACAATGTTATTATAAATATAATTCTT
>OOFG01013919.1:5881-18524 GCA_900323295.1 Molva molva
GTGTAAGTGTCAGTGAACCCACTGTTTCAGCTGGAATTCGAACACTGAGATAAAAAAAAATGCGTTTTAGGCTGAAAGGAAGGAGGGGAGCGTGTTACGGCCCACGGCAACTTTGTGATACTTTTTTAGCACCGTCGTTGTGAGCGTTATAATGAGTGACGTTGTATATGCAATGCGCCACACACCGAGGCCTTATACTGAGAAGCGTAACCCTCACTCGGACGCGGAGGTAAACCAAAAATAAACCGCTGCTGATACTGAGCTCCACACACACCGTAGCGTTATACTATAAGTTTCCGAGAAGCTTAACCCTCTCTCGGACGCCTCAGTCAACCACTGCCCAGACAGAGCTCGTTCTCCGGCGCTTAGCTAGATGCTACTTGAACTTATGCAACCAAGTTGCAAGAGTGAGTTGGGGAGGGACTGGACCTGAGCCGGGGGTGCGCCTGAACCTAGAGGTGGAGCTGGAAATAGCTCTGGAGCTGGACTAGGTCATGCTCCACTCATTGGCAATGCAGCGAGCAGCCTCTAGGGTGTCTTGTTGTAACTGCTTAGGCAAGTGCTTCCCCCCTTCGGTCAAATTGTGTGTGACAGTTAGTAACCGGTTTGTAACTATTTTAACGCCGCATTGATCAGTACATAAGGCGTGACACACAATCTGGTGTCTTTATTCACCAACTTGCAACAACTACGCCACTGCTATACACAATGTAGTCTCTGTGTGCTTGCGGGCTGACATTGAAGTGAAACTTTTCTATGAAGTTTCTCAATTCCTCATATACCCAACTTTGTACACATAGCCTACCAGACACCGTCTACATGGCTCGTCTCCAGATGCTCGGATAAGTTTCGTTTCCTCCGGAATAGAAGGGAGTACGGAAGTCTTCTGACTGTGGGTCTCCGAAGGTGAACTGCAGCAGCAATTTAGAGTTCTCCAACAACAAACAACATTAAACACAACATAAGCTAGTTCAGCGAAGACGTGCAGCTCGTAAGGTAAGGCCTGTTCATTTCACTAACTGATAAGAGTAAATGCTAATGTTTTCGCCAAATCAACCAGCCGGATTTGGCATCCGGATCAAACTGCAGCGGAGGCTGCAGTTTCAGGACCGCACTCATATTACCGCATTTCTAGGACCCTTTGCCTTTAAGACTATTTAGTGAGCTACTCGCACTTCGTCTGGCTAACGTTAACTTCGCTGTCCAATTCAATACACCAGAATTGCTTTTAACGTTAATCAATTAAAACAGTTTATGTTGTCCACCGTGCAAAGGTACACCTGAAGTGTGTCCCTGGCCTCAGGAGCACGCATGCATTCAGTGCATTAGTATTGTGGTTGTACCATCGAGGCTTTTGCAAATGTACACATGGCTCATCTATCAAAATAGGTATTAGCTATGATCTGAAGTATAATCTGAAGTATCTACAAATAAAACACCTGTGAATTATAGAAGGAATACATTTTGTAGCAAATAATGTGTTCCCCTTTAACCTTTGCAAGGAAAGAGCAAAAGGGGATAGCGCAATAGCATGTAAAACAGCAAGATATAATCAAAAAAAAAGAAGCAGATACAATACAAAGTAAGATACAATAAATAAGTAAACAGTCTCAATGGTTGAATTCACATTATTGCACATAGGGAATATTGATATTGCACAGTATAATATATATTGATCTTACACATGAGTGAAGCAGTCAGCAGTGTTGGTTGTAAAGTCTGAAAGCAGCTGGAAGGAAGGACCTGCTGGATCTCTCCCTCGCACAGCACGGGTGAGGCTGCCTGTTACTGAAGGGGCTGCCCGGTGCAGTCATCGTTTTGTGCACTATGACTGCAGTGGGCAGACTGCACTGGGCAGGGATATCTTCTCCATCAGGGATGATAGCTTTGTCATCATTCTACTGTCTGCACCCACCTCCACTGGGTCGAGGGAGCCCTCCCTGATTAAGTATGATCTGAGGTATACAAAATAAATGATGGCAGGACATCATCTGTGAATTACAGAGGGGATAACATATTTTGGTAGACTGCATGTCCAGCCTGGTAGGACAAGTACTTGAAAGGCTTTATGAAAAGTGCTTTATAGATGCAATACATAAGAATCATAATGATTATTATGATTCTTATTATTTACCCTTTAAAGGGGGAATTCAGAATCCCTTACACAAATATCAAAAAGGTAGGCTATCATTTGCAGTGGAAAAGTGGATTACAGGAACTAAATGTATTTTAACAAAGCTGCATTCTGTTTAATTTAGGTTTTGAGTCAAGTTGATATAATTGAGGCATGCAATGGGATCTTGATTATACTGTATCGAACGTGTATTTGAATGAACAAATTCCTTACATGGGGATGAAATACAGCGTGTTTGGATCTAGCTTCCAAACAGTGACATAGGATGAGTAAGTAATCGACTAAGTGGTACATAATAACATTGTCAAATTATAGAAGGGAAAATATATGATTGCCTTGGTTTTCCAGTCGACTAAAACGATGAATTAAACAATCCACATGTGTCTATTTTTTTTGACAGGTGAAATCGAAGCATAGTAATGTAGCTCCCTCACCTGAATGCGCGCTCCCGCGGCCAGGGACACACTTCCTACCATGGCACAACACCCCGGCAATGGCGAATTTACTTGAGGACGTTGCAAATTATACGTTTAGGTTAAGGTCTACATTGATATTGATAAATTTGTCTGGTTAGATGGTTAAGTTTGGGTATTAGGTTTGAGATGGTTAAGTTAACCATCTCAAACTGAAACTGCAGCCTACTCTATTTCAGGAACATACTTCTCGAATCAACGCGAAGGAGTTTGAACTGAAAATCATACAATTATATATACAGTTTGGAAATAATAATATCGATATATATATCGATTAATAATAATGAATCGGTTATAATGTATCAGGTTGTCTGATTTTAATATCTGCCACTTTATCACAGTGTCAATCAGCAATAACACCGATTCGATGTGACTGTTGCAAAAGTCAGTTTGTTGTAAAGTGGTCCGTATTATATAGGTGGTCCGCCCAAATAAACACATGCACCTGGGCCGGTCAGTCTGACCCTCCTGCTATTGATTCGTATGGAATTACTTGACATTTACCCATTACTTTAAAGAATACATTCAGGTAGGCCATATTGACAAATACAACTTTGATTATTTCAAGAATCCTCTCTAAGTAATCCCTCTGTATGCTTAAGACATAAACAAAATCAAACTCTTGCTCTGAATTTCACACACCAAGGAAAATTGCCGAATAATACTAGTAACCAATTATGCACTGTGTATGTTAAACATGGCATGCCATCATATCTTAAATCTTGTAGAAATCAGCAGTCTGGCAGGCTATTTGAAACATTGTAAAGGCAACATTTGGCCTGCTAGCCCATTATCATGTGTAATATGATTATTGGAAGAAAGATTTTGGAGATTATGTTGAATTTCAACTTGATAACTTTACAATGAGTTTCTACAAGTTAAATGTAGAATTTGAGAATTCCAAGTTTATATAGAATTCAGAATTGATAGAACAATATGTGTTCTATTCCAAAATAATGTTGTCTGGCAATGTAAAATATAAATTCTCTTCCTATTGCGCTTTCTTATTATACGGCTATTGTTAAAAGTTGCGTGTCTTCTCTCTCTCTCTCCCACAGTAATTCATTTGACACCCCTCCAAGACAATGCCCCTCCCACACGGGCCCCGTCTCTTCTGCTGGCTCACCGTCGTGTGTTACCTCACCGCGGCCAGCCACGGCTGGCCGGCCTCGGTCCAGAAGAAGACCGCCTGCCTTGTGCGGGGCGACTTGGCCGACTGCAGCCACATGAGCCTGAGCGAGATCCCCAAAGACCTTCCCTGGAACATCACGCACCTGGACGTCTCCCACAACAGACTGATCGGCCTGCCCGCCGCCCAGCTGGCCCCGTACGCTGGGCTCCTCGACCTGGACGTGGGCTTCAACAGCCTCACCAAGCTGGACCAGGCCCTGTGTCAGACGCTGTTGCGGCTGCGCACGCTGAATCTGGAGCGCAACGAAGTGCATGTGCTGAAGGAGCAGGACCTGAGCAGCTGCGTCCACCTCACCGTGTTGAACATGGCAAGCAACAGGCTGGCGTTGAAGGCGAAGTCTGGCG
This sequence comes from Molva molva, assembly GCA_900323295.1. Classification (NCBI taxonomy): domain Eukaryota; kingdom Metazoa; phylum Chordata; class Actinopteri; order Gadiformes; family Lotidae; genus Molva; species Molva molva. Next base: position 10,025 of record OOFG01013919.1, read on the forward strand.
ACCCGTTTGCTGCCCTCGAGGTACTGATGTGCACACCTCGTCTGGTTTTCAGCCTTCAGAAGGTTTAGACGTTTGGATAGCGTGATCATAGCAAGGAAAGCGTGTCACGGGCCACTGTGGGGGATTCGAGCAGTCCAAATGAACAGATGAAAATTGTTGATATAAATGCATTACATGGTAAAAAAAAACAACATACATGAACACAGAGGCCAATGAAAAAACCTGTGCTCTTATATGTTATTATACTGTTACTTATAGGTATTATATAGCTGCTTAGTTCCTCATTCTCCATGTATTCTACTAAATCTCTAATCGTTATTTAACAACGCAGGAGCATCGCATCTTCATCTTTATAAATAGGCCTTGTACTGCTAATTCATTCGTTAGCAGGTTTCACAGTCTGCACCACACTGCAAATTAGATTGGTAAACACAAGGGGTTGGCATGAATGCAAGAACAACTAGCAGTTAAACTCAAAAACACCAGCAAGGTCTATGTGTTGTCTAAACATCAAATTGCTCAGCACTAAGGGGAAAATAAAAATATGGGTAATACAGAATTAAATGCTTTTTCACTGTTTTGGTCCTCCAATCCATATACCATCACCATATAGTATGATGATGATAATGATGGTACAAGTAATAGATTAAAATTTCCCTTTAAACCCTATGTCTCTATAAACCCCTCCATGTGTCTCTGTTTGCATCATTCACAGAACCTGGTGACTCTTGATGTATCCAAAAACATGCTTGCGTCGGCCAAGCTGGGATCTAAACCACAGCTCCCTAACCTCGTAGCACTGACATTGTCACATAATGCCATTTCTACCCTGAAGAAAGATGACTTCTACTTCCTCAGTCGCTCACCTTCGCTGCTTGTCCTTAACATGTCATATCTGCCTCTTAAAAAGGTACTGAAAACAGGAAATGAAATGTCACTGGTCCCTATCATGGTATATACAGGGGTTCTCTGTTAACTGTTACTGTAATTCGTTTTTTTAATTGCCATCTTCTTTACTTACAGTTTGAGGATGGATGCTTCCAACCAATTGCCAATATTTCTTTTTTGAAAATGGATGGATGCAATTTGGCAACTCAGAGCACTAAACTTTGCACAGAGCTATCAGACACGGCTATTCACACCCTGTCTCTTCAAGATACAAACCTTGGCAAACTCACCAATATAACATTTAAAGGCCTAGATAAAACCAATCTCACTATTTTGGATCTTTCAAGTAATAAGATGAATGCAATTGAAAAAGGGGCATTTCAATGGCTGCTAACACTAGAAACTCTCCATTTGGAAGACAATAACCTCAAGCACCTGACCAAAGATGCCTTCGTGGGGCTCCAAAGTTTGAAAAAACTCAACCTAAAACGGGCTTTGGTGAAGAGCCAAACTTCCTCTACATCAATCATCGACGATTTCACCTTTAGCCCATTGGTTGCACTGGAGACCCTAATACTGGAGCACACCGCGATTCGGTCAATCACAGAAAATATGTTCACAGGTTTGACAAGTCTTAAGTACTTTTACATAGGCTGGTCCAGTTGCACATCCCTCAGGTCTCTCACCAAAAGTACCTTTGTGTCACTCGCAACATCCCCACTCAGGGTGGTTAACCTGACGGGCACTGCCATCACTAGGATCGACCCCGGGGCCTTCTCTGCCTTTCCAAACCTCACCACTCTTTTGTTGGACTTTAATTTCATCAGCCAAACTCTCACAGGGAAAGAGTTTGAAGGGTTGGGTCAGCTTGAGCAACTTTTCTTCTCCAACAACCACCAGATGGTTGAACTGAGCTCCTGGTCTTTTGTCCAAGTTCCTAGGCTGAGGATTCTGATGCTGGGCAAAACCTTGACGGGCAGCCTGGACCTTGTTCCATCTCCGTTTAGTCCCCTAACAAACCTCGAATTTCTCGACCTCAGCAACAACAACATCGCCAACATCAATGCGCGCATGCTAGATGGTCTTGTGAACCTAATGGTACTCAAGATGCAGCACAATAACTTGGCCCGTGTGTGGAAAAGTGCCAATGTCGGTGGGCCGGTGTTATTCCTCAAAGGACTGGGGAACCTAACCGTCCTAGACATGGAATACAATGGATTAGATGAGATCCCTACTGATGCACTCACAGGGTTAAAGAAGCTTAAAGAGATGAGCTTCACCGGCAACGTCCTTAACAGCCTCAAGGATTCGGTCTTCGAGGACTTGCTATTGTTGCGGGTATTGCGTGTCCAGAAAAATCTGATTACAGCTGTGAGGCCCCAGGTGTTTAAACCAGCCATGCAGAACCTCAGTCTACTGGACATGGGCAGGAACCCGTTTGACTGCACCTGCGAGAGCATCCTGTGGTTCGTGACGTGGTTGAACACGACAAAAGCGAGTGTGATGGGCGGCAAGGACCAGTTCACATGCAACACTCCGCTCGCCTACTTCAACCGCAGCGTCATGGACTTTGACTCGCTGTCCTGCAAAGACTCCACTCCATTCCAGGCTCTGTACATACTCAGCAGCACCGTTGTCATTGTAGTGATGTTAGGCGCACTTTTGGTTCGTTTTCATGGCTGGAGGATTCAGTTCTATTGGAATGTCCTGATCAACCGCACATTGGGTTTCAGCGATGCCAAAGTGGAGGAAGGAAGGGAGTTTGAATTTGACGCGTATGTGATACATGCAGATGAAGACCAGAAATGGGTGGAGCGTAGTTTACTTCCTCTGGAAAAGGAAAACTATGTGTTTTGCATGGAGGGTCGCGATTTTCTGCCCGGCACATCACGCATTCAAGCCACTGTGGATAACATGAGAAGATCACGAAAGTATTTGTTTGTTGTCACGGAAAGTCTTCTCAATGATTCTTGGTGTAGAGGGTAAATATGTTGTTCCGTAATTAAATGATCATACGTTTCTTATGTCATATAGCAGATACATTTACCGGAAGTAACAGTAACAACTAACAGTGAATTTAGATATATGAAATAAATGAGCAGGTATACTAAATATGTTTTATATATGTTGTAATGAGTTTGAGTAATGGACCAATATTGTGGAGACAAGGGGAAAGAAGGCGAAAGATAAAGTTTAGTGGTTGCATCTTAAATCCAAGAAATGTTGAAAACATCTGCACCATCATGCTTTTGACATGTTTGTCAACATGTGTCCCTGTCTTTCATTCTTTCTCTCTGTCACCCTAACATGAGTCTTGTTTCCCTATCGGTTTCCTTTCATGGCGTCCAGATTCAAGGCCCACCACGCTCTTCACCAGGTGCTGGAGGACAGCCGGGACTCTGTGATCCTGGTCTTTCTGCAGGACGTCCATGACTACAGGCTGTCCCGCTCCCTGTTCCTGCGCAGGGGCATGCTGCGGACGCGCTGCCTCCTCTACTGGCCAGTCCACAAGGAGAGGATCCCGGCCTTCCACGAGAAGCTGCGCATCGCACTGGGGATGACCAACACACTGATGCCCTGAAGTTGTAGTTTTTTTTTATGAATGGAAGATGAAGGGATGAATGAGGGATCACCCCCAGTGAAGATGTCTATGTTATTGTCAAAGATGATTTTTACTACACTTTTGGAATTTAAAGCGCAAGAAAAAATATGCCAGCGAATTGAAATACTTTCTGTGTAATATTTAATATATGCAATGCTATGTGCTCCTATTATTCAATATCTCTCCATGGCAACATGTTTCATGCCATATAATTCATAAAATGAATTCATACAACAACAATAAAATAAAAATATATATAAAATATATATACAGTCAGAACGAAAACACACTGGGAAAAATGTGCAATGGTATTTGCTGTTTATCCACAAATATAAAACAAATATTTGTAATATTTGTTGTATGTATATATTTTTTGTTAAGTCAGAGGACACTGGCTGACTATTTTCATCGGGGCATTCTCTACTTTTTGATCATTTATGAATACTGTTTTATATTGTTATAGACACATTTAGGTACTTTATTCCCTGATAATACTTTGTGCCCCTTTTTAATATTTAAACTGTTCAAATAAGACTTTCTCTTTTGTGAGACTTTTTGGAGAATACAGTAGTTTATACAACAATAAAATACAGAATAATTGTGACATCTAGTGGTTTATATAATGAGCTGCAACCTAACTGGAAAGTAATGTCTGATGTCGTGATTGCTTTACGTGAATGTGTATCACTTATAACAATGCATTCTGTCAACATAAAATTATATTGAATCTCCAAATACTTACTAGATCGTGAAACTATAAGCAGAATCTCCCCCTGTTCTTCACCGAAAATATCACAGCAGCTGTGGTAGACACAAAATAACATACATAAATGACAAAGTATAGATATAACATATTACACAATGCATACATGTATATATGTGTATTGTCCTACCGCGCCTATGTTATCCACGTCATTGTTGACATAAGGCTTTAGATGAAGGCCTTATTGAGGCCAAAGGTAAGGTAGATAAACATGCTAAGATCCAAGAGTCCAACTGGCAAATGGAAAAAATAACCGCATATATTCTGGACGAGCGTCCTTCCTGACAGGCAGTTCGGAGTGGTACTTGTAGTTGTAATCGTTCTGCTCTGTTTCATTTCTATTTCACCTCTGACATGCTTTGAGTGTGGATATGGCAGTTTTGCTGGGCGACTTTTCAGTGGCTGTAGTCGGAACTAGTGTTTTCGTGGCTATCCTGAGCTACTTAACCTACCGCCTGCTCAGTGGTCACCTTCTCCAGTATTATCAGCTGAAGTCTATTCCAGAGATCGGACCCTCGTACCCCTTCATTGGACACGCGCTGTTGCTGAAACAAAATGCTGGAGGTGAGGAACCAAAGAGACTCCCACTGAAATTAGAAACTCAACAGAGTAAAGAGCGTAGCAGAGTGCAGCGTAAGGGGTTTAGGCAAGGGGTCTATGACCTTTATCAGCCCAAGTAGGACCCCTCGTTGGATAGATAAACAGAGCAAGGATCCCCCTAGATTATAAAACAAATGCACTTTAGCATAGTCAATACCAACATATTTATAATGATTTATTATGCTTCTTAAAAACTGAGTGATGCCTTTATTAGCTGACACTTATACACACAATTATTATTGATGGCTATGATTGACTTTTGTGATTCCTGCCCACCTCAGTGGGATGACCCTGTTGAGTGGCAGTGGCACACATTTTGGGTGGGTGTTGGCATGAGGCAAAGCATCACATTATCATTGGTCTGCAGTCTTGGAACAGTAGCGGGAAAGTGTAGTGGCTAGTGTGTCGGACTCCCAGCCCAAAGGTTCTAGGTTTTAACCCCAATATCTGCAGCCCAAATGTAGGCAGCCTTGAGCAAGATGTCTAGCTCGTACCTGCACTTTAATGACATGATATGTATATGATACGTTTTTTTCAGTTTTGACTCGAATATGTGGTGCTGTTCAGCAACTTATTGAGTGGTGGGACAGAACCCCCCCAGTCTGCCTTGACAAGCTGTTATTATCCCCATGTTGACTGTATGGTAAAGCTGTTCATTTGGGGTACATGCATAACATGTTTTATTGCTGGCAGCTACAACTGAAGTCACATGTTATTACTTATATTGCATTACCTATGCTATTCACTCACTCACTTTTAGCATGTTGTTTTAGCATGTTTCAGGTTTTTTTGCATTGCATAAAATGGGAATCAAAAAAGTACCTCTGCAGGTCGCCCTAGGGGTCATGGACCCTGCTTGAAGATGAACGGTACTTTATGCAGTTATTCTGGCTTGTGTTGGCTATGGATAGGATATGGGGTGGTAGAAGTAGTGTAGTGTTGTGTTCCGACGGCCAGCCTAAAAGGCACTGCGTTTGATCCACGAGGTTCGCCGTCTAGGCATCCTTGAGCAAGATACTATAACCCCGCTAAATGCCAGGGTTCTGTATTCTCAAGGTGCATCACTTTGAACACTCACAGCCTGTTCTATTCTATATATTTGAATACATTTTCCAGATTTTTTCTGCCAAATTGTTGAGGTTACAGAAGAGTTCCGTAGCAGTCCACTGTTGAAAGTATGGCTCGGAACGGTCCCGATGCTGTTGCTGTATCATACGGAAACGGTTGAGGTACATTCAATTCTGTTCTATTCCGAAATCACAATAGAGTGAGACATCTAGTCTACCTACCTACATTATTGTCTTCTCTATTTTGTTTTAGAATGCATGGGATACAGTACTACAATTCAATAAAAAAACAATAATATGATTAAATGACTTAACTATTGTACATTGATTTAGACTCTTCTGAACAACTCAGTTCACATCGACAAGTCCTTCTCATACAACTTTCTTCACCCATGGCTGGGCACAGGTTTACTTACAAGGTATGTACAGTGACAAACACACGACTACTTTTGACTACTGTCAAAATACTGTTAAATTCTGACCGGTATCACATTCAGAAACAATACAGTCAACAACAGGGGCCCTGCATTAACAGAAACACACAAAATATCAAATGAATCACAAAATGAAACATAGATTACACAATGTTTTCAATACGTATGTTATATACTTTGTTACACATGGTGCATACATGTGCACACACAGTGCTAGTGATGTTGTTCTAAATGTAAATCATCCTCTCCTACTGTAGAGCTTGCTCCCCATTACTTCAATTATCTTGTACTTAACCACCACCCGGGCCTCCCTATACTGCTTCACTCTCCCTACTACTACTACTACTTCATCGGGGGCGTTTGTGCACATGCTCAGAACCAATGCGGCGCGTTCTTATATAACCTAGCGGATTGATTGGGTGCACCGTCCCTACATTATTACACACAGACCTGTGGCATGCAGCGCACCCTTTGTTATTTTGCCCGCCCATTTCAATAACCCTCTAATATGATTCACGCCATTCCAAAGGCTTACTCTCTCCTTTACCCCAGATAACGTTTAAAATGTGATTACTGCTTGGATACAGATATGCAGATTTGTAATCTTTTTATCAGGTCACATAATTATTCTGTAACGTAACTTAATTTCATTTACGTTATAATCTTCACAAGATTATTTCGATTTATATCACAGTCGTTTGTTTCCTTTTCCAGTTGGTTATTTCTCTCATTGTTACAACCTTATCTCTGTGCTTTTCCTAACCCTAACCCCCAAAACCTATCCTTAATCTGTCCATGGGGACGCATGGACAGATTAAGCTTGTTGTTGTATGTAACACTGCCCAAACTGCCAAGCTGAATTCATTGATGTGGTGGGATTAACTCCTCCAAGAGGTGGTTAGAGGTATCATCCAACCTCATTGCTCAGTTTTACATTACAGTAAATATGGCTTTTTCAGTACACAACAATGTCATGTTGTCACACATGATCCAGATTTAATGAATAATCTGACATGGTATGTGTATGTCATTTGAATTTCATAGTTGGGTATTCAGTTTTCACGATTGTACTTTAGCAGAGCAGTGCAGAGAATATATGTGTTGCAATGTTCGTTGCTACAAGTCACCTAGGTGGCTGCCCCACTCCAACTAGGTGGCTTTTACTGGGCTCCTCCAGAACAAGGACCCAGAGTGGGGATGTTGGAAACCGGTTTATTGTAGAGTTTGAAGACAATGGTACAGGAAGATAGTGATCCATGCTGCCGTGTAGGAGATCTCCCTGAGTGTGTGTGGTGATCGCTGGTTTAACTTGTGCACATTGATTGCTCAATTTACAACAGGTTTGCAGCCTTACCCAGCCCCAGAGTCCAATCAGTCTGACTAGGGTCAGGTGAGGCTGCTTAAACCAGCCATCATCCACACACACTCCACAGTATGTTTCACAAAATGTATCAAAATCGCTAAATTGTGTCAACTGCCAGATCTGATAGCGGTGGCCTTTGGGGTTGTGAATCAAAACTTTATGGAGTGAATTGTGCCCTTGCTCAATTCACTCTAGCCATACATTCAACCTCTCCCAGTTGTATTTATTATAACTTTGATCAGGTTATGACCCCTATTATCTGTTTCTTTATCTCACGCCTTATCAACTATCCTTGTTTTTTTGCAGACATTATATCTGCCCAGTGGCACCTTTTGCTCTCCTAACCGTCCCTGGAAGGAGGGAATTCTTCTGTGTTGCTTCTCAGGGTTTCTTATTCTTCTACTCTTGGATGTCTGGTACGGTACGGTCCTGTACGGTCACAGGGTGTCTGTGAAGCCCTTAGAGACTGTGACTATGTTTAGGGGCTATACAAATAAAGTGGACTTGAGTTGACTATGGTTCCCCTTCTCTGAACAGCACCGGGACTAAGTGGCGCCAGCGAAGGAAGATGCTGACTCCTACGTTCCACTTCTCCATCCTGACGGAGTTCCTGGAGGTGATGAACGAGCAAGCGGATATCCTGGTGGAAAAACTGGGCAGGGAGGTGGGGGAGGGGCCCTTTAACTGCTTCCAACACATCACCCTCTGTGCGCTGGACATCATCTGTGGTGAGGAGGATGGCTTTAGACTGTCAGTTATGGTGCCCTGGTCCAAGTAGAAAGT
>OOFG01014190.1:3759-19021 GCA_900323295.1 Molva molva
GCACTCCCTTCTCTCACTCAAGCGACGGGGCTTTTAAACTGACTGCTCTGTTATTATTTTAAGAGTATGAGAGGGAAACGAAGGGAGAAGAGAGAAAGAGAGAGAGACAGAGAAAGACCTGAGGAGATGGGGAGGGTTGGAAGCGATGGAAGTGCCCAGGCACTAAGTATATATAATTGCTTCTTGACACATTGGCCAAATTCTGCAGTGCCAGGATCCGAGTGAAGATGATTAAGGGCTGTCAGAGTGGGTGGGCACCGCAGGTCCTCCAAGGCCCTTTGGTTGCCATAGAGATTGTAATCTAAAGGCCATACATTGCATTGTGGAGAATCTTCGGGGACCGCACATTGTTAAACTACAATTATAACCAATGCCGGACGTATTGTCCAGCCACCACAAACTACTTACCATCTGTAATTTTCCAATTTTTTACCTGCTCCTTTCTATCTTTCTGCTAATCACAGAGGACCATTATTCTATCACCTTTTATTTTGTTGTATTCTCCTGCTTAAATGGGCTCTGCTGCCTGGTTGTACGCTAAAGAGGGAAGGAAATTTGTGTTTGGTGAATAATTGAAGGGAATTGAGGGGGTTACCTCGCAGCGTTGTTACAGTACAGCGCTCGGGCTGAGGGGTTAGGCTGAGATCATATTTCTGACAGTAGGCTTCAGGCACTGAGAAATTGTGCTAGTTTTTCACCATGCTTCTTTTCTTCTTCTTCTGGAAAAATAAACTACTTTATGAAAAACTGTTTCTCATTGCGGCGTACAACAGCATTGGGATACATTCTTAACAAAGGGGGGTATATTGGAGCACATCGGTGCACTTATGCGTACTGAAATACATTTATAACATAGCCATCCAACAGAGAATTCGAGTTTAGTTTCTTCCTCCTCGTATATCACATTCAGCTGGATGTTGAATTTAGTGGGTGATAGTATAAACTAATTACAGTTTGTGTACACTTATAGTTCCTGCACATGTCTACGTGCAGGTAGACATGTAATTGTCTACCTGCACGTATTACCAATGTGTCTCCATTAGTAAGGCACGCAGTTTCATATGTGGCCTGTTTGTTTACATCAGCACAGTTCATGCATGTGTGCATGTGGACTGCCTCGACCCAGGGAGATGACAGATGGCGTGAGCAAGAGACCAGGCCAAGGATCAAGGACCTCTGCCTCTGCAGGGTTTCCCAGAGTGCACTGTGGTCCTGCCGGCTTTCTATAATTACGATGGAAATCTGGCGTCCCGTGACTCTGTGCTCTCATCACAGATTGTGTGTATTATTAGTATTTGTATTGAGGTTTGTCTTTTGTTTTGTTATTTATTATTGTGTAATATTATTATTGTTTCACTGTATCATTGGATTATATGCTACTACTCTGGTATTATAAGGGTGCAATGAATACCTTTGTCATCATGAACAACCGGATGTAAACGTGAAAAGATTTTAAAAAAAAAAAACGATAGAAATTGGCACCAAGAGACCAATTCTTGATGGGATTATTTTAGCCAATGGAAGGCCACCGGTGAATAAGCACATGGTGCGGTGATTCACTGTGTATAATAAGAAGAAAGAATTTCCCCGGTGCACAGGGTCAGGAGGCTAGTCGAGCGAAGCAATTACGCTCAGTCAGAGGAGTCGGCCGCTAGATGACCACGGAAGCTTTGGTCGCTGAGGCTTCTTCAGGAAGTCGCCAAGCGCCCAACTGCTTGCCCACATGCACGCGCCCACGTGCACGCTCACTCGCCGCGCCTCACGCACAGGCAATTAAGTCGAGATAAACGTGATCTCAAAAGACAAAATGGAAAACAAAAATATATATAGTAGAAGGGGGGAAAAAAGCAAGCATGGCCACACCAAGGTGCCCGGAGTTACAGCGCTGGCCGTCCCCGGAACAAATAATGTGTTGTGACTGGCACAGAAAAAAAGACAAACTGAAAGGTCATTTGTGACCTCTGGGACCAGGCCTACGCAGCATCTGTCACCGGCGAGCACAGCAGGACCATGTCAAATGGCAAAAGGTATGCAGCTCCAGCCAACCTGCTGTGCTGTAAAAGCAGAAGGCCAACATATATGGCACACACACACATACACACACACCGATGCACACACACACACACACACACACATACTCACACGCACACAAACACATGCGCAAACACCCACACACGTATGCACACAAGTATGCACACACATAAAAACACACACACATACACACACAAACAGATTGCAATTGCAGTGGAGCGTGTAGTGGCACATTGTTAAAATACTGAAACTCTTATGGCTGCCTTTAAGGGATCACGTATAAACTTAGCATGTATTGTAGAAGCACTGTTTTTATTTAAAATTGATAACTACTATAGTATGTCAATTTCGCACCCATCATAGGTGTGATATTATGTGTGTATGATTGCATGGTGAGCGAAATCATAGGCCTCCATATTGAACCTAGCCTACTGGTAGATGCCTCAGTGGAGGAAACTCTAGCTTAGTGACTGCACTAATGAATTGGCTATCCTGCCGACGGCTGCATTAGCATAACAGGAACACTGGTAATTATTGGATATATATCAACCCAGTCTCACGCCAAAATGTGTAATAGCTACGTTGGTCCACAGCAGAAAAAAGTATTAGTTTCACAATAACAGCTCTAAAATCCTGAGAAGTATTTTTGGCCTATTCTTTCTATAGGCCTGCGTCCACGTCACGTGACTGGCAAGTTTCTGTCTGCGAAAACAAACAAGATGGCTGACGTTCATTTTTGCTCAGTGGAAAATTCGATATTTTGATATTGTTTCAGCATTTAAATGGGTTTTGATAACATTTCTAGCTAGAAATGTGCATTTTTTCATAATCTTTGCTGAAAACCAAACATGGCTGACATAAATAGATTTTAAAATGGAAAATGCATTTTCCACTGTGTATAAAATGAATGTCAGCCATGTTTGGTTTGCATCGATAGCAGCATCCATATCAACCACCATAGCAACGATAGAAAACATTTTCCAACAGTTTTCTGGCGAGACCTGGAAGAATATTCGTAATAACTAACAAACTAAGAGTATGACAATAAAATTCAATTAATTTGCTAGAAATGTAATCAAAACTAATTTTAATGCCGAAACTATTTTAAAATATTGCATTTTCCACTGAGGATAAAAGAAATGTCAGCCATCTTGTTTGCTACGTAGACAGAAACATGACACATGACATGGATGCAGGCCTATAGAAAAGAATAGGCCAAAAAAACGTAGGCATCTCACGATTTTATGTGAGCAGTGTGCATGGAAATGTGAAAGATTTCTCCATCCTTCCGTCTGATTTCCCTCAAAGTGAAAATGATGCCTGTAGTTAAACGTATTCCCTCGACGGCTCAACTTTAGCTTCAATCCCTCGCCCCTCTTTCTGATTCTCACTCTATTCTCCCGTTTTTTCCCCTACTTATTTCTACCACGCTCTTCCATGCCTATTCCAGACAGACAGACAGACAGACAGACACACTCACTCACACACACACACACGCATGCATGCACACTCCAGCCCGAATCATTCAGGGATTTGAAGGCCCCACTTCCAATCAATTACCAGTCTAAATCAGTGCCGAGCCCTTTGATATATAATCATTTGTCAAATCTAGGCAGATGGCTGAGGAAAGGTAAGGCCACCATGTCAGGGGCCAGATCCCCATGGAAATACCGGCTCAGGGTGGTTGGGTGTTCCCCAAGCGCCCCGGAACCCATTAATGGGGAGTCCTTGTGTACTTTGGGATAGCAGCTCACGCACACACACACACACGCTCCTCAGAGCAGCTAATGTATTAGCCCCTCTTAGCCTGACTGGCTACCACGTTCACACGCGCCTGCCTCCATGATTGGAGCATTATTTAAAGGGATACACACGGAGACCTTCACAGGTCCTTCGGTGCTTTGATTTGCTGGAGATTCCTACAGACTTTCTTTCTCCTTTTTTATCCAAAAGGTCATCTAGACCCTTGGTGTGATCTTAAACTATATTGATGTCCAAGTGATCTGGTTTCCCCTGCCTGATTACATTGCTCACATCATATGCTTAACCATTAGAACATCAATCCAGTGCTATTTCCCATTATTTGCTGTTTAAGGATATTTTGGGGAATTTATTATTGGGACAAAAACAAAACTCTTCAAGGGTTTTGTACTCGATATGGCCAAAAGACTCACATCAACGAGTCCTTCAAAACTTTTTTCCAAAACAATAATAGTATCCAAATGCCAAATCCGTTTGACCAAAAATTCTAAATTTAATTTGAAACATAATTGCAGAGTCTGAAATCCTTCAGTTTTAAAGGTGATCCATGATTCACCGCGCCCGGGATTTGTGACAGCTGCATGGCCTGTACGAGATATTATTTTGAATGATTCTATTCATGAGCTCAATTGTTATTCAGAGCCTTTATTATTTCCACTGATCCATCTCTTGTTCTTTCCCTTCCCACTGTTATGAAGTTGAATTGCTGGATGACTAGGGTGGCTATATCTTCCCTCCCTCCCCCAGAGACATATTATCTGTGGTGTTTGAAACAAACAATCTTTAGGGACCCAGCTCAGATCTACCAGTGGACCCCTCCCTAAACAATAATAAAGATGAAATATAGATTAAAAAAGAACGTTTTTAAAATATATGTTTTTTTTTATGTGTAAAGTAGTGTCAAGTAGTTGACAGAAGATGGATTCTCACGGAAGGTTATCTGGGAGTTCTTGCTTTAGACTGTATATGATATAGATTCAACTTACTTTCCATATGTGTACATTGGTGGAAACTATCGCAGACTTTTTGCAGTCAAAAAAAGCGCCTTGTTGAGATTTAGACACATTAGATGTATGCATTAGATGCATTAGATTAGAGAGTTGGGGTATTTCTGGAATCCCTATACTCATTTGTGATTTATTCTAGAAGAATATGGTCAGCAGTCTTCTCTGCGGGGAAAAGCCAACAACTATTCTTCGAGTATGAGGACAGAACAACAATGAAGAAGAGTGTAGCTATCAGTGCTGAGTGGAGTTCCATTTGTACTTTGTGCTTTAAGTGACATGAGCCCATTTAAGTCAATGCCATGTAAATACTGTGTTGAAAAGGGAATATCTTACTTAGTAAAGTTGCATAACAAACATGGTAAAAGTTTGTGTTTATTGCATAGAAACGGAATAACCAGTTTACAAGGGATATGGTAAGAGCATGGTAATACCTTGGAAACAAACAAGGCTTCCTTTCTTAGTACTGTTTAAGCTTACTTACTGGATAAATTGTAAAACATTTCTGCAAGAACGTACCCTGTATTTAAAAAGATGTACCATGACACAAGAGGAAACTGTATAGCTGTATAACTGTATAATGTGTATAGGATGTTACCAGGTAAGTATGTATATATTCAACTTAAACATAAACAATTCCAAAAGTAATTAATTAGAAAGGTGTATCTTAATTTATAGATGGTACATAATTAAACTTGGGCTTTTACCAACATAAACCTTGGCTAACTTAACTATTTTTTACCAACCTAAAATGGTCACAACTACATGGTATTGAGTTGATGGTTAGTAGAGGTTTTTCTTAGTATTTCAGTTGTAATTTCTATGTATTTACCTACTTATTTACCAGTGTAATTTACCCAATATATTATAATTCACCATATATTTACCGGGTAAATATATAGTAATTAGGGGACTGTAAAGGAAGGGTTACCAACATGTGTAGAAATGCATTTAAGAAATGCTGTTGTGCTGTTAATTTGCACCTTTTTCAGAAAATCCTAAACCTGAGAAGACCAACCACATGTTGTTTTCTGTTGGTGTTAATGAAGCAGCAACTCAAACCTCTCTTAAAAAATTATAAATAAAAATAGACATGCATTCACACATTCGTAAATGTGGATGCATGCCTATGATGTCTTGTCATCATTATGCCGGCATTCTACAGACTCATTAGCCATGATCTTGGTATTTCTATATATTTACTACATGTTGCATACTGCATCACAAAAACATAGCTATAGTTATTAATAGCACATTTTGTGATTGTTGGAAATACCCTATACTGATTACGTGCAACATCCAAATAGAAAGAAAGCTTGAAGCAAAAACATAATAATAATTCTAGGATGCGACTGGAGAATATAAATGGCAGGATATTACTCATGCACTCTCCTCTTGTATATCCTCACACTGAAAGAAGTTGACTCTGAATGCTAAAAAGGCATTAATCGGGTAGAGAAACAAAAACAATTATATAGCGGTGGGAAAAAAACATATGCAGTAGATGACCTTATTATAGTCAATACCATGCGCCTGCAATTTTGCCTTTATTTGTCACTATTACCGCCATCTCTGTGAGTGGGAGGAATATCAATTTAGGAAGAGTCCGTCTTCCACTAAATACTATGAACCCCCTGTCCCTCTCCACCACCACCCCAACCCCCATGTCAGACTCATCCCTAATGTTGTCTTTCACTATGGATATTCAATGGTGGTGATGGGGGATAGAGAGCACAGATTGGAGCCTTAGCAGTAATAAGGCGTTTACCCACAGCGCAGTGTAGCCCAGTGCACTGTGAGAACATATGTTAATGTGCTTGGCTGTGGCCAGAGAAACAGGGAGATTTTCGGAGGAAAAAAACAATAAATAAATAAATAAAGAGCTGAGGATCGGCGACGTCCAAGGGATGCACATTCACCGCTCTACAAAAATATTAATATGAGTGCTTCTGCCCCAGTGGGGGCTTTTGGGAAAAAGTAAAAGGAAAATTACTTTTGTGGCGCAAACGTGTGTGTTGGTGATGGCAACATTAGGGTATGGCAAACCCTAATGTGTATGGGGGGGGGGAGTACTTCAGGAGGCCTTCGTGACATCAATGGCAATCTATGTATTTTTTGTCTGTTTTTGTTTTTTTGTTTTTATACTATATGCTGCCAAGTAAAGCGACAAACATATTCTGGTAAGATATGCATGCAGCAGATGGGGATTTGCCCATGACTTCTCATCTTTTCATGGTTTACGGAGACCATATTCCTGCTTTTGGAATTGGTGGATTTCTTTATTAGCATTGGCAGCGAGAGCACACCAAGCTATCGGGTCACTGGGAAAAAAAAATACTGTACAGTCAAATTAATTGTAATATGCTTTGCCAAATGTCCAACTCAAGGATTACCATATTCTAATAGAGAAAGGGTCCGCAGCTAAATAACCATGGTTAAACACTGATGGCCTCGGATCTACTGCCAAAACATTTAAGCATTGCCATACATATTATTCAAATATAAACACTGAAAAGAATCTGGAGTGAAATTTACTTAGAAAAACCTAGGTAACAATTTCCACACAGAAATTCTTAGATTAGATAGAGATTTTATAGAGAATATTTAAAGTAAACTCTACTTACAGTTAAGAAGTGTTTTTTATCAAAAGGTACTCACTTTACTTGCAATTTTCTGTCTTTGTTACTAAATTGTACTCACTATTCTTTAGTAATTTTTACTTAGACTGGCTTTTCAGCTAATTACAAAACAACATTTTTTTTTACTTGGTTTCCTTTACTTTAATTTGATAAATATTTAAGTAATATTTACATAATATTTCATCTACCTTTTACATCACTGTTCTAGTATGCAGTTTTATTATGGGCTTCTTTTTATTCAATCAAACAGCGTGAAACAACAGACACTTTTAAACAACATCACTTTTATTATGTTTTGAAACACTGGTGCAACATATACAGTCTGGTGCATTAACAGACAGTCATAAACTGTCAAAAATAGTGTTTAGAACAATTCTGATTGAGAGGCTCAGTCACAAACATTCTTTAATTAAAAAATGCTGATCCTTCCACTTGCTGATCCTTTCTATCTCAAATGTTTTTTTTTTTAAACTGCACTAACACTAAACACTGATCAACTTCAGTACATCTTAGATAAAATGTAGAATGAGAGAGCGATAGAGAGAGGACCGGAACTGGAAGACCGGAATCAGGAATCCAGTGGCTCTTGTGAATAACTGCTAGCACTGTGAGCATCTAGTTAACCTTGTTCAACATTACTGAATGAGACGAATGCATTACAAAATAACAAAACATTTCACACACACACACACAAACCCTATCTCAATTGTTTGTTTTTAAACTGCACACTTGAAGAAAACACACTTCAAATGTGTTTTTCATCTTTGGTGGGTAACTTAAAGAGCCAGTGAACCCAAAACCAATGAACTGAACAATATACTGTACATGTTTTCTTTAAAGTTACTAAATATGAAAGGCGATTCAAGGGGTTAAAGTGGCCATTTAATTCAGTTTATTTTTACGCAGATAAAGACAGGGTAAGTTATTATTTAGGAATTATATTCACTATTATTTCTTGGTCCAAGTATGACTTTAAGTATGAAGGCAGCTCAGTTTATAAAAGATCTGCTTTGTGTAGCAGAAATGATGTAGGCTTTGGGTTTTAAAGGTTCAAACGATCCATTCTACTGAACTAATTTTGAATCAGAATTAAAAAATGAAATGGAGAAATTATGAAAGAAGTGAATGAATAAATGGAATAAAGTAAAATATTGTCTTTTATCATTTCAGATAAATTAAATGCATATTTATTTAATCTAAATGTTAAACTTAATTAAAAAGGACATACTTTTTTTCCCCACATACTGGCATGAGATACTTACCTGTAGAGATATAGTATTGAAGAACGGACAAAATATGTTTAACACGGACACTACAGTCATCAGAAAATGTCAAAATGTACCTGGTAGTCTTTGATGAGTTCCTCTGCTGACTCCAAGGAACTCCATCAAGCAGCAGATGATGGCATCTCGCCTCCCTTCTGCATGTTGCTGTTTAAACAGACAGTAGTAAATTATTGAAGAGAACACTTCATAATTGTAAACTCACTCATGCATACAGAAAGCAACAAATTATAAGAGAATGCCTCATGTTTACATTGTAGTCTAAAGTATTCTCAAAATATGAGGTAAGAGGATGGTGAGAGAAGCCAACAGAAATATTTGATTTGTCAGAAAATGACTGAGGTGTTCAAGACAAGTTCAGCAGTTCAGAATGGCAGTTAAATCACAGGGGGGGATGAGAAGACTTCAAATTACTAATTGTATGAACTTACCCTGACTGAGTGAATCCAGCATGGGTATTATTTTTGCACCTGCAACCACGCCTTTTGTCCGAAATATCTCCCGCAGTTTGTGGGTGTAAAAGTCCAGTTTTGTCAAAAAGGTTCACCCCAGATGAACTGTTGTAATCCTTCTGAACTCCTCTTTGACCTAAAACAAAAGCTGATAAAAACACGTGTCATGTGTTGTGCTGCAACAATCATGATTACCCAGTTTATTAGGTACACCTAGCTAAAACAACAAAAAATGGATTGTGGCAATCATAGAATTAGAGGCGTAAATGCTTTCAGTCACTTTATTGCTCAGTTGAAACAATCAGACATAAAAGGCTTAACCTAACTTTCACTAACATTGGGGTCATTGAAACGAACCACACTCTGCACTACGGTTTGCCCCTAACAAAAACACACACAAAGCATGATCACGGCATAAATTGTAGCCCCACCCCCCGGCGCTACATTGCCCCCACATTGACAACAAAGTCTCTATAGCGATGGGGAAGCTGCCCCTGCCGCCTGCGAACCCGTGGGGTCGCATGCCCTTGTCCCCCACTGTCCGTTGGATTGGGAGGGCTTGTGGGTGTTGGTGGAGCCGTGCTGGGTGAACCGGATGTGTCTATAAGTCCGACAGCCAAGGGGTGCAAAACCACCACCCGCCCCCGGACACACAGCTTCACCTGGTACACAACGTCTGAAAGCTGTTCCAACACCTCACAGGATCCCACCCACTGGCTGGTCAGTTTGGGAGAGACTCCCTTTTTCCGGGTTGGGTTGTAGACCCACACCCTCTCCCCAGGAGCGAAGGATCGGCCCTGACAACGGAGGTCATACCCCGCTTTTGCCGTGCCCCCGCCTGTTCCTGGCGCTGCTGGGCGAACTCGTGGGCCTCCGCCAGACGCTGTTGGATGTCCCGCAGGTACTCGAAGCCCGGTATCTTGGGGAGATCAATGTCAGGGGGGGCGCCAAAAGCTAAGTCCACAGCTCTACCAAACATGAGTGCGGCTGGTGTGCACCCCGTGCTCTCTTGCACTGCCGATCGGTACGCCCACAGGACCAGGGGTGGTGACAGTCCCAGTCTCGCTGGTGTCGTGAGGTGACGATAGCCAGTTGCGTGGCGAGCGTCCGGTTGAACTTATCCACCAGTCAGTCACTCTGGGGGTGAAGGGGCGTTCTAGTTTTCCTTACCCCCATGCGTTGGCACACCTCAGCGAACACATGCACCTCGAAGTTCCACCCCTGCACCTCCCCGGGTGCACCGAACCGACAGAACATCTCAAACACCAGCCGCTCAGCTGTGGTAACAGCACTCTGATCGGGGACTGCATACGCCTCTGGCCATTTAGTGAAATAGTCCATGGCCACAAGGACGTAGTGGTTCCCGTTGTCCGTGGTGGGGAATAGACCCAGGATGTCCACCCCAACCCGCTCCATGGGGGCTCCCACCTGGTATTGCTGCAAAGGGGCATGGGAACGTCCAATCGGGCCCTTCTTGGCGGTGCAGTAATCACAGCAGTGGACAAAAAGTTCTGTGTCCTTCCTGCAACCAGCCCAGTAAAAGTGTTGGTGCAGGTTGTTTAGGGTCTTGGCCACCCCGTAGTGCCCTGCCCCCACTGAACTGTGGACAGCCTGTAGCACCCGTTGGTGCCAGTCCTTTGGCACCAGTAACTGCCACACACTTCTCTTCCAGCCTGGCGCACCAAGACCCGGTACAACAGTTCATCATGCCGGGCCACTGTCCCACCCTGGCCAGGGTGGGTTCATTGTCCTGCGCTACCTGCCACTCCTGGACGTCCACTGCCGTCAGTCACCCTTCATCTGGCTCGACTTGTCCCGTGGCAGCCACCTGGAGAGTCGCTCCATCTTGCTCCTCTTGGCGCTGACGCCGGGATAGGGCATCTGCGTTGCTGTGCAGACGCCCTGCTCGCTGCTGGACCTCGAAATTGTACTCCTGCAGGGCCTCGATCCACCGGGCCGCCTGACCCTCAGGCTCCTTGAGGCTGAGCAGCCAGATCAGGGAAGCGTGATCCGTCCGCAGAAGGAAGGGCTGGCCGTAGAGGTAGGGGCGAAAGTGATCTAACGCCGCGACCACTGCCAGGAGCTCACGTCGGGTGACACAGTTATTGCACTCAGGACGGGGCAAGTACCGACTGTAATAAGCCACCACTCTCTCTCCCCCGGCTCCCTCCTGCGACAGGACTGCTCCCAGTCCCACGTCGCTGGCGTCAGTGTCTACTATGAAACCGCGGCCAGGATCAGGAAAGTAGTCACAGCAGCACGGGGCTGGGCAAAGGCGGCTTCACAGTCGTCCTCCCAGATGAACTCCCGCCCCTTGAAGGTGAGACGGTGTAGGGGACTGGCAATTGAAGCAAAGTCGTGGACAAAACGTTGGTACTAGGAGGCGAGCCCTAGGAAGCTGCACACCTCACTGACGTTTCGGGGGATTGGCCATTTCTTAATCGCCTCCACCTTGGCAGGGTCCTTAGCCATGCCTTCTGGTCCCACGACATGGCCCAGGAACTTGATCTTGCGCTGAAGGAGGTTGCACTTCTTGGGGTGTAGGCGCAGGCCTGCCCCCCGATTGGCCTGGAAGACCTGGCGGAGATTCCCCAGGGCCAGCCCGAAGTGCGTGGCATGGACTAGAAGGTCGTCGAGGTAAACCACGCACCGGTTTCTGGGAATTTGAGCCAGCACCCTCTCCATAAGTCTCTCACACGTGGCGGGGGCATTGCAGAGACCAAAGGGCATCGCACGGAACTGCCAGAGCCCTTGGCCGATGGTGAAAGCCATCTTTGGTCTTGCTTCTGGTGCCGGCTCCACCTGCCAGTAGCCGCTCCGCAGATCAAGTGAGCTGAACCACCTCGACCCTGCGATTTGGTCCAGGGCATCATCAATGCGGGGCAAGGGGTAGGAGTCCTTGAGGGTTGCATTGTTCAGACGACGATAGTCCACACAGAACCTCCAGGTGTCATCCTTCCTTTTGACCAGGAGGGCGGGGGCAGCCCAGGGGCTGTTGGATGGCTCTATCACCCCCGCCGCAGCCATCTCCCGTATCATCCGCTCTGCAGCTTCTTGCTTGGCAAACCCTAGCCGGTGGGCTCGCAGTCTAATGGGCAGGGCCGTGCCAGTGTCAATTGAGTGCTGCACCAGGTTGGTCTGGGTGCAGTCCTCATTGCGTGCAGCAAAAATGTCTGAACTGCTGGAGCAGGTCTCGCAGCTGTTGGCTCTGCTGAGAATCGAGCCCTTCACTGCTCCGCTGAAACAGGTCCTGGATGGCGTTGACAGCGTCTGATGAGGAGGCCGGAGGAATGGTAGCCTCGGCGGAGGTCACCGTCATCGTAGATGGGCCAGGCGGTGCCGTTGTCACCTCAGGGGGTAGTGACAGTGGCTGTGGAGATGGTGGCGGTGTGGTGACTGGTCGACACAGCTGGACATGGGTACATCCTACCTTCCCCCCTTGACGGCGCTGGAGGGCCAGGGTCTCTGTGCCAAGGTGAATGGTGTTCCTCGACACATCGACCATAGCCCCCCAATGAGTCAGCAGGTCCAGCCCGATGATGTAGGGGATATCTGCCAACCAAAACTCGTAGGTGGTTTCGGTGTTCCCTACCTTCACTGACAGCGGTAGCTTCCCCAGCATCCCGGCTAGTTCTCCGGTCACCGTTCTGATTTTACAGGTGGTTGGCGTCCACCGTGTCTCTTGCAGCACCCCTGGACGCACAATCGAGATGGTGGAACCTGAGTCCACGAGGGCCCAGCAGGGATGTCCCTTGATGGAACAGAGGAGGTAGAGGCCATGTGCGTGGCCCACTCTACCAATCTGGTCAAAGGTCTCGATGGGGGATATGGTTGGTTGGACGGGTGGCAGTCTCCCCACGGTGCCTTTCCGCACTAGTTTTCCAGCTGCACAGCTCTGTGGTGTTGTGGTGCAGGGGTGGGGCAGTCACGGGCTATGTGCCCCGCTTCTCCAAGGTGGTAGAATGGCTCGTCAAAACGGCGTGTCCGGGGCCAGAAGGGTGGTCGACGTCAGTCTGGTCGAGCTGGTGATGGACGAGCCTGGCAGACGACCCTTCCTTCGACGTCCCCCTCATCATCGCTGACGTTGGCCTGACGCACCCGGGGGCCCAGTTCTTTGCATGGGGTCATCACAGCCTCCACCCTCTCTGCCTCCTCCAGCGCAGCACTGAGGGCCGTCTGTGCCTTGATGCAGCGGTGTTCTTTCAGCCTCTCTGGTGTGAGACCATGGATGAAGGCACCCAGGGCTAACTCCTCACGAGCTGCTGCCTCAAAGTTGGGGTAACCACGATGTGCATAGAAGCGCACATCTGCGGCGTAGGTACCCAGCGTCTCGCCCTCTTGGCGGCGCCGGCAGGTCAGCTGGTCTCGCATACTGTCAGTTGAGACCTGTTGACCAAAACGCTGTTCTAATGCAGCCGCCAGCATCTGGTAGTCTTGTCGCTCGATGGGCATAAGGTCGAGCAATACCTGCAGCGCCTTCCCCTAAAGCGCTAGGGCAACGTGGGCAGCAGTGTCTTGGTTGCTCTAATGGTTGTTCACTACCGCCAGCCCCACTTGAGCTAGATATGGCTCTAGGGTTGTGATGCCAGCGTATCGTGGAAGCTTGAAGGTAGTCCGTGGTGCTGGTGTTGTGATGGCGGTTGGCGGGATGGCAGCGCGGTCTCTCGGCGGCGACATCTGGGCGGCATCTGCTTCAGCACTCACCTGGCCATGGAGCCAGCTAGCTGTGCTGGCTTTCACGGCTGGCAAACGCCCTCCATGGCGGCAGGGAGCACTGGTCGGGTCTTGCTTCGTGTATAATCTTCTCCTGGCCAGTCTTCTCCAAGACGCTGAATTAAGTCTTCAATCTCACAAAGTTTTTTTTCTGTGAGATTACTTCTCGATGACGCCATCTTCGTTGAGGGATTTTTTTCTACAATTATCCCGCTTCTGACACCAATGCGGCGATGATAGAAGTAGAGGCGTAAATGCTTTCAGTCACTTTATTGCTCAGTTGAAACAATCAGACATAAATCGCGTAACTTAACTTTCACAACTAACATTGGTGTCATTGAAATGAACCACACTCTGCACTACGGTTTGCCCCTAACAAAAACACACACAAAGTATGATGGGAACACGGCATAAACTGTAGCCCCGCCCCCCGGCGCTACAGTATAATACAGCAGACCTGCAATTTAACCTTCATGAAGGTTAAAACTAGGGCTGGGCAACGATTAAAAGTTTTAATCGGATTAATTGCATGAGTTCCCTGCGATTAATCGCGATTAATCGCATTGTTATACGCAAAATCCAATAATGAATTCAAAAGTAGTGTATAGCACACTTTTATTTTAAATGTACTGCCATATGAACGAAAGTGCCATAACATTTGTTGTGCAAATACTTTTAACATCAGCATTTTTTTTATACAGTAGCAGTTAAATAAAGTATTTAGTGTAAATCTCAACTTAAACAATGTAATCAAAGCAAATACAAAACTAAAGCTTATTGCCACTGCCAGGGCATTAATGTTATCCTGTTTGTTATAAAAAAAAATCCTGCCCACAAAATCCTGAGCCACAATCATAACTTTCAGTGCAGTTTGTCAATTCCTAGAACTTGACATTTCTCAGACCGACGTCTTCCACAGCACTAATCGGCCTGCAGGCATTTCTTAGCTTCTCTTGCCTTTGTTTATCTATACTTCTCCCACACGCTGCATCTAACGTAGTCTGCCGAAGCCTCGCTCCACTGTTTGTTTCGTTGAATGATTTGCTGGTATCAACTGTGTGTATTGCATTTAGGTGATATTTCAGACTGGAAGTACTCCGGTGATAAGACAATTCAGCTTTGCAGTGGTTACAAATAACTTTGGTTCTGTCGACTGCGCCGTCTGGAAGAACTTTAAAATGAAAATGGCCATGTAAAAGTTCCGTACCCTTCTGCATGTTTGTTTATCCGCCAATTATTTTCTTTTCCGGAGCGCCGCAGCAGTAAGCAACAGACTTTTACAAAATAAAAGCCAGTGAGCAACATACTTTTACAATAATAAAATAAATAATAAAAACTGCCTTAATGCGAGATAAAATAATTGTCGGCGCTAAATAATT